>DWQK01000616.1:0-19585 GCA_018231225.1 Noctuana stator
GTAAATTGTTAAACGTAAGAACAGGAAAAAAAATAATCAGACAAACAATAGTATGTTAATTTAGATAACAGAATATTTGAATAATCTAATAATGCTTGTTATATTGCCTCTGTTAAGCATCTTTTTAGCTTACTTTAATCTATTAATATGTTATCATTATCATTGGAAAACCTAATTAGGTACCTTTTTATCTTTTAATAATGTTGAATTATTGAAATTGATTATATTTTTGTTACTAGATTAGCTTATCCCTGCGACTTTGTTCACATGGACTGATCCGTCAGTCAGTCATTCAAGACGAAAAGATTTTTTATGTATAAACTTAGATTTTTAGTTATAATATACAAATATTAGGTTTAACAATGTCTTTAGTACAGCCAAAGTATAGTACACAATAAAAAAATTCTACTTCCTCATTGATTCAAAGAGGTTTTATAGATTATAAAAGTATTCACAACAGAAATATGTGCATTTTATATGCCATTTTATTGTTAAATTATTTTTTATGAATGTTTCAGAGTGTGTGATGTTGGTGTTACATCAGATGAGATAGATCGTGTGGTGCACGAGGCTTGCATCGAGCGGGAGTGCTACCCCAGCCCACTCAACTATCACAACTTTCCAAACAGCTGTTGTACATCGATTAATGAGGTTATCTGCCATGGTATACCAGATTTACGTCCTCTACAGGTTTGTAAGCGTATAATGTGTGTAATTAAAAAGTTTTGTAATTAAAATGAAAGCTTATGGATAAATAATTAATAACATAAATAAATTGACGACTGTGTGGTGAAGTGGTTATCACGCTAGTCCACCATTCAAAGGGTCCCGAGTTTGATTCTTGGGAAGGCAAAAATTTGAATGACTAATTGGAATTTCTGTTCTTGGTCTGGGTATTTGTGTAAATGTCTTTGTGTACCTATGTCCATGGCAACCACGACACAGGAAATCATAGTTTGGGGCTGAGAGTATGGAGCGTTAATATATTTATTTATATAATATCTTAACATAAATAATTCAGACAAAAAAATTACTTAAGTGTAAAATTACTTAAGTGTAAAAATTACTTGAGTTAGAGACATAACAGTTACAAGTGAAGTGATGTATAATACAGTATCTACATTTATATTGGAGTTAAATTCTGATTCCTGCAGCTGATTCCATAATGTTCTTGCTTTTAAAAATAAAGCCAAATTAAAAATATAGTATTTATGATAATTATAAAATTTGAAATGCAAAAATTTTATTTGTTGCACCTATCAGGATGGTGACTTATGCAATGTGGATGTGACAGTCTACCATAGAGGGTTCCATGGTGACCTCAATGAGACATTTCTTGTTGGCAATGTGCCCGAATCCAGTCGGAAACTCGTCCAAGTGACTTATGAATGCCTGCAAAAGGCTATAGAGATTGTGAAACCGGGGGAGAAGTATCGGGAAATAGGGAATGTGATACAGAAACACGCTCAGGCCAATGGATTCAGTGTTGTTAGATCGTACTGCGGGCATGGCATCCATAGGTTATTCCATACAGCGCCAAATGTGCCGCATTATGCAAGTAAGTTGTTTTATTTTCTATCATTCGTTCATTATTTATCATTGGATCAGGTGTAAAAATGTATGTCATCAGAGTTTACGGCAGATATTTTAAATTAAGGGCTGAAAATCTATACCATCATGCTCTATCACTCTCGGTTTAGTGGCTGGTCTTCCGTTCCTGTCCTGTCCGTTGGTTTAATAGAAATGTGCCCTCTTCAGGACCAAAACTTGGATATGCTAGAAGATTACAAACTTTTTACCTATTGAACCTTTCATTTAAACTTGAGACAACTTTCCTAGTAATTTCTCTTTTATTATTATGGTTATGTGGACTTATATAGTGTACCGTTAATAACTTCCAGAGAACAAGGCAGTAGGAGTGATGAAGCCAGGTCACTGTTTCACTATCGAGCCAATGATCAATGAGGGTGGCTGGCGTGACGAGCAGTGGCCGGACCACTGGACTGCAGTCACTGCTGATGGTTCTCGGTCGGCTCAGGTCTGTTATATAATCTCATAGAAGAATAAAATAAAAATCCGAACATACGACCTTCCTTTCCACTAGTGGTCTAGACTACTGACTTTAAGTCCACAGAAGTCCTCAGTCAGAAGTCGCCTCTATGAAAGGCAGCAGATGCGATGAAACCAGTATTCTGGTATCGAGCTACAGGAATTAAGCTCTTAATGCTTACAAAAAGTTGTTTTATGGTGTTTAATTATGTTTGTTTGTATTGCAGTTTGAACAGACTCTACTAGTGACAGAGAACGGTTGCGACATACTGACGAAGCGCTCCACTGGCCGGCCGTGGTTTATGGATCAACTCGAGAAACTCAACGGCGAGTCTTAGTTAGTAAATGACCCATCCATTTACGCTATATTTGAGGCGACCATCTTAGCCCTCATAAGTAGCAACGCCTTCATGTATGATCGCAAATAGGACTTCTCTCCTATTCGAGGTTAGACGTGGATGTCCATTGCAGTAACTACTTAACATCAGGTGGCCTGCATGCTAGTTTTGTACTCATAAACGATTAAAAAAATTGCTCTTGTACTGTATTTACTTTCACAAATGAATTGGGATGATTAGGGCACGATCATAGTTAATTTGTATATTAGGGTTTATAATACACAAATATGTGTGTTAGCCAGTTTCGATGCCCACTAGATGTTCAGCTAGAGTTTTATTTCATTTGTAATGTTGATTTGATAAAAAAAACAGTTTAGTTGTAAGTACCACTACACTATTCGTGAAGTTACTTCTTAAAAAATCTTAAAGAATCTTGAAAAGATATTAAAAAAAATTTAATACCTCCTTAAAACTTGTTTGCATGGTGTGTTAGTGAATTTATTAATTTAGATCCTAAAATCCTATATGAAAAGCCCAGTGTCAAAGGAATTGTAGAGTTTACTATTTATATACTATTTGTACGTAAATAATTGTTTAATAAAAAGCAATATAAAATTAGATATTTTTAGTATCGTTCGAATCACAATTGTTAATAAAAAGTTAATGAACAATTTAGTTGAAAATAGTTTGGTCAAAGGTAGGTACTTCATTAAGTACTTAAATGAGTGAATTATGGCATTACATGCATAACAGGTTTTATATATTATATTTTTCACAAAAAGTATTAAAAATCTTTATTAATAAATTAATTAATAAATTATATCACTTGCAGTCATTTCAATTGGGTAATCTTGATATAATGTGCACGAGATAACAACTTATATATGAATCAATCTTTTTAAAACTCGATTTATCAAACATACCTTTTAGCAGCCCAATATAAATATATATTTATTTAATAAATTATATATTTATTTACCTACATACATAATGTGAAAGTGGATGGGTTTGTTTGTAGCAATGATCATAATGTTCTGTTGAAACATTGAGTATCGGTGACAAAACTCTAGTGTGTATCCTTATATTAATTATGTTGTGTTCTTAGCAATATTGTTCTAATTTTTTTCGTGTTGGTTATGATTCTTTTTGATATGTTCTTGAATAGTCTGTATATAAAATATGTAATTTAGCGAAAAAATCACAATTGAGTTTTTGAAAAGTGTGGTGAAGTGCTAACATTAAATTTATTGATTATATTCGTGCTGCAATTGTCACTAGATTATTATTAACCAAATATGAGTATATAGTAACAAGATTTTTGGTGTGATTTTTCAAAGTGTTTATTAACGATATGTTATGTATATTTTTTTTTAAGTTACTTATTAAGTTATTATTTTAAAAGATACTGAAAGATTGCACGTGTTTTGTGTGCCACTGTGTATACAACCGACTTGGGTATTGTTAAAAAGCACTTAGAAGAAGTATATAGAGAATTTTGGAATGTCGTAGCAACTATGTCACTACTATTGCGCTCAAGTTGGCTGTATACAAAGTGATTTAATGTTTTAGTGTACCCTTAAGGGCTATTTTAAGGCATGCGACTGTGGCAGGTGTCTGCGACTCGCGATATGATAATTATGGTTATAACATGTACCAGGAAATTTCTTTCTGGTGATTTCTGAATATAAAAGAAATATTAAAGACATAGATAAAATATATAAATATGAAGATAAAAGAAATATCGCGAGACGTGTCTCCTTTCTTAGTCGAGGTCTTGTAACTATTACGAGTATAGAGTCTATACTATAGACTGTTGTGCCTCATTATTCAATAGATGAAATAGAACAATGTTGAGATTTGTCATGTCCATATTACTGTAACATAGCATCTGTTTTGTACGGTAGTTTTCTAATTGTATTTATCCTAATAGGCCTCCGTTGTGACACAGATCTGTTATTCTGAGATAGGGTTCTGTTAGTACATAGTTTTTTGTCCGATAAGATAAGCACAAAAATTTATATTTAATGTCCCCTTGCAAAAAGACTGGATTGAAAATTTTGAAAATACATTTTAAACGGAATTTTTTTTGGAAGCCATATCTATATTGTTTTATCAAAACACTTTTTATTACAAATTGTAATGTTTGTATTTTAAAAAATTATGTGATCCCTCTTTATGGTTTTGGGCGAAGTGATGATTTTTACTTTGCTAATTAATGTTAACAATTATTTTTTATTATTGTACCAGTGAATCGTCAAAGCAACTGTCTGTAGGCTCTGGAAGCTTAATCCTAAGCCAGAGAACCAGTTTTTGTTTGGCTTAAAAGAAAAATTTGGTCCGGACGCTTATTCCTCTCCCTATTTTCCTTTTTCAATAATAATATTTATTTATTTTAAAATATTTAAAATGCAGACCTTGTGAAATACATTCAAAAATTAGTCGAATTTTTATACCTGTCTCACCTGCGCAGATATAGGGGTATCTGGACCAAAATCCTAGGTCTGGTCACATACATAAAGGTAGCCATCCTGTCTCTTAGGCTATTACTATGAAAATAATTACTATTACTATGGAAACAGCTTCTGGTTATTAGCTGTCAGTATAACAGGGAGAGGGAAGAGCTTAGAGCATTTACAGTTGCTCAAGCGATTAACCAGAATAACAAATTTAATTTCATCTTTGTATTGTTTAAAAATGAGTACGCACGTCTTGTTTGAAGAATTAGATCTATTTGTAGATAGGTGATTGAGATATTTATAGAGGTGAATACAATGTATTTGAAGGTGCACAGCTATTCAACTTGCGTGTGTTATGGATTGTGTAGGCATAGTTCGAAAAAGACTAATGAATTCGTGAAACGGCCCTGCCTGTAACAATAAATTTTAATAGCTGGATCAAAATATTTGGTGAATGTATAGAGTATAACGGTTTTGTAAGTTGTCATAGTGATAATTGTAATAAAAAAGTACAAAATGTCATTGTTTTGTGTTTTTGTTTAGAACTTTATACGATCAGAATGAAACTGAATTAGTATTAAAAATAACTTTATTGCAGTTAAATGCACTGTGTATTTATAATTTAAATAATACTTGTTTATGCTACACTTATACAAATAAATAAATAATTTACATTTACGAAGTACGTCAAGCATAAAGCCTAGCCTTAGCACCAAGCAAATTGGCCAGCAAATAACCAAGCCTCGGCATCAAGCAAATTGGCCTGTTTGGGATTGCCTTTTATCGCTGTGTAGTAAACAATTTCAAGTGTTACCAGGATGTTAGTACATACATATATAGTTAAGAGGGGGTATAACGCTAACTCTATTATTTTAAATTAATATTATTTGTTAACTCGATAGTATTATGTATTATTTATATGTTTTTTTAGGTAATTATGTTTTACATTACTAATTATGTTTTGCTTTACACCCCCTCTTAAATTTCCAAATTTTAATAGAATATAACACATTTTATTATAATTACAACTGCGAACTCGCTCAGCAATTGGACGGATTTCTAACTCAATTAAGCTTTGATGCTCAATGATTCTGGTAATATTCATTTCGATCACAAAATGAAATATAAACTGATTCAGTTAAAAAAATATAACGGAACCTGACAATTCTAATTTTGCATGTAATTCTGTATAATCTACCTACTCTTCGTATTCCTCAAATAAGGGTATGTAATCGTCACTCCTGGATCGAAGTTTAAGGCCAAATTCTGACACTTGGTTTCTATCACTGCCCTGAGTTTTGTTCAGGCTTTTGACTGGAGCCAAATTGTCTTGCTTCCTTAACAAACCTTCGTTTATATATTTCATATTGGATAGTTTTGACGTTATTCGTTCTTTCTGAAAAGTAAAGGTTATTTAAGAAATCTGATTCACTTTAGAAATAGTTATTGAATTTTTCCCAAATCGCCTGTTTTCCTACCTGTAAAGGACTGTCGATATAACTTGCATATATTCTTAGTACGGGTTCACCAGTTTTATCATCAAAAGTCAATTTACTTTTCGGAGGGATCTTCGCTTTAACCATAGTTACTTTCTGAGGAGATTCAGTGGTTCTTTTGTCAGGAATCGGAAAAAGTCGTAGAGGTGGTCTTCTTGATAACATATTTGCCTTTTCCTTATTAAACTCTTGATCTTCGCTTATAGTTGCCTCTACTAACTGACCGGCATACACCACGCCATCTTTTGTTGTGGTTTGAATGTCCTTATCTGCTCTCAGCAAAGTATATGCAACATTGACTGATTCAGCTGGTTTCTCAAATGGAGCTCCCATAAGAGGCTTTAGATCACTGACGCTACTATTATTTTTATCGGAATTTTGTACGAAATATGCTTTTAAATCTGGTTGCAATGTAGACGTTGTTGTAGAAGTTGTCGTTGTTGACGTTGAAGTAGTATTAAATGGCTGAGCTTTAGGTAATTTCGGAGCTTTTTCATTTTGATCCAAAGCAGCTGCGGCCCGTACATCGTTTATTGCCGAATAAAATCCATTTGCAACAGCATTACCAACACTTTGACCGATTTGTGCGTAAAATATAGGAGTCGTTCTTTGCTCTGCTGTCATTGCGTCTACCATTTGGTTTATTGTTGTCTCAGGTGTCTGTGTAGCTTCAGTGGTAACTAATTCTGTAGTTATGTTTTCTGTCTGTAATGTTGTGCTAACATCCGGAGGTCGTTCAGTGATGTTGTTGATAGAAAATCCATGAGGCAATAAAGAGAGGACGGTGCCCTCTTGGGTTTGTCTTTGTACAAGATTTTTATTATGATCTTGATTGCTCGGAGTAAATGAAGACGGTGGTTGTTTGATGAATTGTTCGTTCTCTAGAAGAAATATTTCCGACTGTTCAGGTGGTTGAGTTTGTTCTTGATGCTGGAATTCGGGAGTCGCGTAAGGTATGAACTCAACGGCAGGAAATTGTTGTAGAAGCTGGGCTTGCAACTTCTGCAAGAACATCGGGTCTGGTTGGTATAACGCGTTCGGTGGAATAATAATGCCTTCTGTACCGGCATGCAGGAGATCTTGGTGTGTAGGTATCCTGTTATATCCCTAGAAGTAAATTACAGAGAAAGTTAAACTTTACATGTTGTATATTTATATAATGTTGACTTTCTTTGTAAACACATGAGGTTTTTGGGGTATGTAATTTCTACTTTTAAGGTATACTTACCGGTATTGAAGAGAACTGCTGAGGCATTATTGAGGGCTGAGATAGAGCCGTTAAAGGTATACCGTATTCTGAAGCTATTTGTAATGCAACGTTATTTCTTATGTTTTGTAATTCCGCTCGGTTAAGGGACTGAAATAAAGTTTATTAATTAATAAGTAAGATCTTCAAAAGTCAGTTTTTGTTACAGTAAATTATTATCAATAGGTAACGCTTTATAGGTACCTACATTTGACTTTGAAAATCCTACTGGAGGTTCAATTCTAGCGCTTAACTCGTACGGAGGCGGTTCTGGATATTTCTCTGTGACTTCGTACACGGGCTTAGTCTGAAACGTAATAGGCAAGTCTATTATAATCTCGATTATGAATTATTACTATCAAATAGGGTGTAACATTTGAATGAAACATTTTAATTAAAATACAAGTTTGTTGTATCCAAGTGGCCGTCAAGTTAGGACCTATCAAACTAATGAAAGCTATAATAAATTAGATGGGTGGGTACCTTTTTGTAAATTTGTATTACCTACCCATTGTTACAGGTTATTGCAGGAAATGTTGGTAAAAGATAATACGTACCGGTTCTGTAACCGTGTTACTATTAGGGCTGTTGTCCCCACTGTCTATGACTACTATAGGCTTCTCTGAGAGACTAAGGTTGGGCGCTGGTATGGTGTGGATTGCATCTGTAACGTTAAGAAGACTGAAACACCTTGCGTCCGTCCGTAGCGTAAAAAGAATGTCATTGAGCGGTCTTGGTTAGGCAATACGTTTTAACACAAGATATGGCGTTGATATTTTAGCCTACTTACATATTGCACCAGATATCAATTTGCTATGGGAGAAACAGTAGTGATAGCCCAGTGGTTAAGATTAGAACCTTATTCGAGAGGACCCTAAAAATTTTTGATCTGAGTTGAGAATCTGAAAATTGTTTGATAATCCTCTTATTAACCTACCTACGTGTCTTGAAACAAGCCGTAGCCTCATGTGGGATTAAAAACAGAGTAGGTAGGTACGTATTTTGCCTAAAACCCTTTTTGGTGACATTCTTGATAATGCTACGGACGAACACAACTAGAATTATGGTGCTCATAAGAAAGAGTTTAAAATATAAGCCGCAGATAGATCCAGACCCATTCTTTCAATATTACATAGCGTCCAAGATTTGTCCAAAAGTTAACTAGTGCATCATAGGTAATAGATAAATAATGTAGTAGATAATAGGTACATGTAATATAGAAGGAACTATAAATAATAATTCCTTAGAACTGACACCAAATTCTAATTAGGTACCAGCTTCTACAGCTGTTACTTAGTCATGTTTTCATAAGAAGAACTTGTTGGAAATAGGAGAAAGAATAGAATGTGCATCTGTGCGTGCTAATCAGCTAACCTGTACCGTCTGTATGCACAAGAGGAGCGGAGGAAGCTGCTCTGACAAACTCGTAATCCGGTGTGACCGCAGTCAGAGGCGGCAGTCTAGCAGTTGTCTTCCACGGCGTGTGGTATATGCTTCGAGTTACACTTGGGCTAATATGCTTAATGCCGTACCTGGAAACAAATGACAAATAAATATTTTACCTTAGAAGGAAATGGTTTGAATTTTTCAGTATAAATTGCCGTTTATGCTTTTAATTCCAAGTTACTCTATGAAGATATTTTCTTACCGATGCGGTGAATTTCGGTAAATAATGTATGGCGATCTATGTGATGCTGCTTGCACGATTCGGGGTGGCATCCAGGGCCTGTGCAGCATGACCCCTGGTCTCATTGGAGTCGGCCCTCGGATCCTGTTGATGGTTGCCATCCGACTGATGTAAGCCGCTTGGGTCAACGACCATAAAGTCACGTAGATCAGTTGTATCTGCGGAAAACATTAGGGTATGTTGAATATACAAATTGTTTGTTTAAATAGAAAGAGTTTTAAGGATTATTCTATACTTAATGCTGTTTTTAAACTTTTTAGTCCCATGTTTAGACACGGGATTTCGAGGTGCAGATATTAAAAACTTAATTCGCATTTTGACTGCAAGTTAGTTAATCAATTAGATATAGTATAGTAGGTACCTCAAGTTTTAGTAAACATTCATACTAGTATGATAGCATTATTGGACGGTAAAAACAAAATGGCCGTTTTTTAATAAAGATGTTGAAGGTTATCTATAAATAAAATATATCTGGATAAGTTGCGTAGTAGTGGAAATCCTAAATACATTACAATTAAGCGAATAAGGGAAGACAACATTTCAAAATGGTAATGCTGTCGTAAAAAGCGGCGCGTACCTAGGAACGATTTCCACCACACCGTCGAGCCTGGTTAACTTGTTTCTATATACCTGCCTGCGCAGCTATGTAGTCTTTAAATACTAGAACAATTTTACTCTTTTTCTAGTTATTTTATTACTTATCTATTAATTATTATATAAACAAAATCAGATGGGACTATCGAGATTGGTAGCCATTTAAAATGTATGGAGAATTTAATAAATGTAGGTATCTTTTCTTTCCTTTTAAGCTGTGGTAGGATTTTTTGTGTTAATATGTTAATCATTGTGTATAATTTTGATTTAAAGGACTGTATTCCCCATTGGCTGTCTGTCCTTTCCACTGCCTCTTCAGCTTGCTTACAAACACATCATCGACCTAGGTACTATTGTCTCATTACTAGGCACGGTTCTCCTCTCATATCTACATGAAAGCAAAAAAATAAGCATGCAGGTTTCCTCACAGTACTTTCCTTACCCGAAAAACAAGTGAAAATTAATTAAAAAAAAAGGGGTAATAGAGATACCAAGAGTATGCAAAGAACCCAAACACACTGCTTGGCATGGCTATCACAACAGGTCACAACGTATAGCTAATCGCTAAATTGCATTTTTTAGTTTTCCAACTCCTTATTAAGCTGTCTGAACGTACAATATTTCACTTTTGCTAATTGTTAAGAATTCTGGACTAATTATGCTGATCATGCAAGCTGATGTTAACGTCCTCAGTGAAGCGTCATGGGTGGTTGGCAGCGAAACCAAGCGCGCTGAACGCTGACTGTGACCAAACCAATTTGTTTTAATTATGAAGATCGGCTACTAAAATTGCGATGTAATAAGCGAAGTTTTAAATGCGATTTGTTACAGCTTTTGTATAGACTGTATCATATAAGATTGATTCACGAAAATACCTGCGAGCTTAAGAGTTCTCCATAAAGGCATGTAAAGTTCACCAACCCACACTTGGCCAGTGTGGTGGACTATGGCCTACACAGTACACACTTCTAATACTTGAGGGGACTCATGCCCAATAGTGGGACAGTGATGATAAAAGATTTTTATAAAAGCCATGTATTGTACCTATGCCTCTATGGAAATGTAGAGATGGAATGGTCAATATCAATGTTATTGAACTAGCTGATGATGATTACAGTAATTACAGTAACTTTTGCGATGATCACGTAATAAAGGAATCCGGTAGACTCAATAATTCATGAAGATGATGTCAAGAAACTAAAGACATCGCATGTGCGTGCGCACGCTACGTACATTGGATGAACATAAAAGGTAGGTATCTAGCTACCTACATCACTGTACGGCATTAAGTTTTATCTCATTACTTTGAGTTTTTGCTACAAGTGAATTTGTAGCTAATGTCAGTTTAATTTACTTTCTACACGATGTAACTTTACTGAGATACCTATTCATCGTAACGTCTTCGGTGATTAGTTGGATATCATTCATTACTGAATAGTTATGCTCGTAAAATTGCTGAGCGCAATAGGTAATCTATTTGAATCTGCATATTATATTTGTAACGTAACTAATGCTGAGAGGTTTACTAACTGGGATGTAAGATGTAGGTATCACCCTCATAACTCGCCGTGAAACAAGTCGGATCAAGTTCCTATGTTCCGATTGAGTTTATTCCGTTTTGTTGGGGAGGTATGGATTTCGAAGACTCTTTATATGAGGCGACCATCTCATGCAGTCCTCGTGTATTAACATCTCTCTAGGAATTCTCCCCAGTTTGAGGTTGGATATGGGATCCGTGGGTACCATTTACCATAAAAAAGGGTATACCTACTCCCAACGGCCACCCCACAGGCACCACTGGTGGCCGTTAGAACAGTGCATTATTTTTTGTTCCAACGGCCATCAGTGGGGAACGTTGGGACATTATATGTAACCAGCTCACTTAACACACTATCCCCAGTCTCCAGATCTGTTTGGTTTTTTATTTTTATTAAGCAGGTAGATCCGGTTTGTAGTCATGTGCCTTTGGTTAGATATCCGATAAGCCATCATATCGGTTAACTGAATACTGGTACAAAAAATAAGATGCTGAAGAGGACATTAACATGATACCAAGCAATCCTGTTAAAGCACAGACTTTAGTGCGTTCGTGCAGCAAATAAAGCATAACAATAACGGTTTTCCTCAGTCTGATTGCGGCAGCCGTTAGAGAAAATCGCCCGTAAACATCGTCTTTGGCATAAACTGTTCGTCTTTATACCTGTACGAGTCGCAGCGGAAAGCGTTTATGACTTTGTTGCTGATTTTCTATTGGGAAGACGAATCAGATAAAAACACCATAGGTATATCGCTATCACTGATTGGCGTCTTCCGACTTTTTAAAGGTCTTCGGTAAGAAAATACTTAATTAGTTTTTAAAAGATTTCATACTAGTCATTTCCCATCGCTTACCTTGGGATTTGAAGTCATCTCCCCTCCCCCTCTTCTCCTCCTTACCTTACATCTTAATCTTTCCTTTAAATCCTTTATTTAAAAATGTACCAAAAGTTTTCTCTTTATACTATTTCTATCTATTAATACTTACATGGTTAGATAGATACTCGTAATACACTGGTTTTATGTGGTATACGCTGTACCACACAGAACTAAAGCAGATGTTACCAGTATTTATAAAGAGTTGATGTGAAATCTAGATAGACCGGTTCAGTGGACATTTCTCCGTCATTACTTCACTTACGTAGATACCTACATAGTGACTGAAGTCTTTCGTTAAGATAAATGGCGTTAACCGTTTTCTAAATGATTGTCATAATTTGTTTAAGCTCCACACGAAGCATAGCTCTTTATGTTTAACTAATTTTATCAAGCAAGGCATTTCACATTCGTGTCTCTATAACTCTGTAGACTAGACTAGACTAGACTAGACTAGCCTAGCCTAGCCTGACTAGTCTAGCCTAGTGGCTGAATTTTGTTCTTCTATACCGTATACTGGTTCCCGAAGTTCAATCTAGCGCAGTGTTTATTTTGAATAATTTAATTATCTCTTCTTTTCTCAGTAAATTGTTTGTTTGTTTGAGATTAGCAATCCAGAGAGGGAATGCGGCTAGTTTCTTGGGAACTTCATCACGAAACAGCGGTTTGATTTGGACCCATTATTTTTATCTTTAGTTTTTATTATCTATTAATTTTAATTTTTAATTTATGTTTTAGTATTGTATTGTATTGTTTCTTCGTTAATGAATAGTGCACTGCAAACGTGCATTCAGGACACCTGTGGGCCACCATGGACAGTGCCAAACCTCAAGTAGAGAGAAGCCATTAATGGCATCCGTAAGTCCCCAACCGAAACAAAAGAATTTGACGCAAAATTCACGTCACGGCAGGTGATGGAGGCGCAGTAGTACCTCCTCAGGTAACTGGTAAGTTCTACCACCTACATGACTAAAAGAACGAACTGTAAATGGTGACGTAAAGACTCTTTAGAAGCATTCAATGTGCAGTTTTGGTTTTTTATATCAATGGTTACAGTCCTTGATATTTACTTAGAACGCACATATCTTAATATGGGTGCTTGGTAGTGTAAGTAGATATAAAGTAGTATTTTTTACAAGTTGCATACAAAATTATATATTATGAATATATTCACATACCTTCATTGTTTCGTTTTTCCACAACACCAATTTAAACCACAACGCGGGAAAAGTTCAAACACATATAGCACAAATTAATCGTACTGGCATTTTAATCACTACGAACTTATAACAAAAAAATATTATTGATAAAAAAAAAATCCCATTTGAAATCCGAATCGTTCCACAATTCTTTTCAAGATTGTAGATTCCAAACGTATGTCTTAAACTACAAATGTAAAAATGTAAAGTTATTATATCTAGAATGCAATATCGTCAGGCTTGGTGGCTTATACTGATGTGAGGAGCGAAATAGGTCACTATTTGCCTTATAACAACCCCCACTAGCGTCGGTACGTAGGCATGTGGCTATGAACTTAGACGAATACAGTTACGTTGGTATTTACGATAAGTTACTTTTAATACTGCATACAAGTTAATGAAAGTATCAGTCGTGCATAGTCAAAATGACTGGATTCGAGTCTTAGAAACGCATCAGTTTTCAAAATTAGACATGACTTTTTATTTTAGTACTTATATAATTTCTTTGAGTAAGTATTAAATTATTGAAAAAGTTATGAAATATTTTTATTTATTTGCGTAATATTTATTGATACCAAATAAGGAATACAATAGGCGGACTTAATTCCAGGTGGCATTTTTTGCCAGTCATCTTTGGGTGCTGGAGAAAAGATATATATATGTGTGTGTGTCAAACAGATAGGTACCTAAATACCAATATCAAGTAAATAAAGCCAAAATAAACAAAACAGAAGTATTATTTTCACCAAAAAACTACAATTTAATTAAAATTACTTAGGTAGTTAAGTTTCGCTACTTAAGTACCTAAATAAAATAATGTACTCGTACCTACAGTACACCACCTATATAATGAAGTTATATTTTAAATTTTAACAATACAAACTACTTCATATATTATTATGTTAAGAGATGTTGGTCATCTCCACCTCAGGACGCCATAAGTGGCTATTAAACTACGTTCCGAACCCAGCCTAAATCTACCATCAATTTTATAAAATTGGAACAAGCATCCCCAAAACCGACAGCCATAAAAGCAACTCTATTCTGTCCTATCTTTTTAGTACCTCCTACCGGAAAAAAGTTAAAGAAGTAAAATGACGTAACACTGGGCGATTGATCCAGCATCCGCTTCCTGGCTCATTGCTCTCGAATCGCTTTCCCAGCAACCTGCAATCAGCAGGCCACTGACACTATGACGTAGACATTAATGATAGCAACCACACCTACGTTTAAAGGTGGTTTGATCGGTAAAATGTATGTAAGCTTCTACTGCGAAGTGGTTTGTTACCATAAGCTTTTTAATAGCAAACAGCTTATAATGTAATGGTACGGGGAAATATCACCGGTGCCTTCATTACCCGTTTTGTGGCAAGTACTTGTGTTTTGATTTGAAAGTGTGGATGTCGAACACACTATATGTGAGGTACCTAACCGATCATATTTAAATATTATGTTGAATTTGGTGATAAAGATAATATCAAGTCAATCATAATATTATTGTGTGCGATTTCTAAATAGAAAACAATACTTCTTTTAACTTAAGCAGTACATAGTTATAGACCTACAATATACTTAGTATTAGACCTTTTAATGTTCTCTTGCATCCTACTTTAGTTAATGAATTGTGTAATTTAAGACAATATTATTATAATTTTATTCTACTCTATTTTGCGTAATAACTATGAAACAAGTTACAGGCGTTGTTTAAAATAACTGAGTTCCAGTTATAGATTTAGTTAAATTTTAACACCTTTTTTGGTTTGGTATTTTATACGGATTATATAGCTGAATTGATTGATCAATTGATAATATTTATAATATTTAGTTGCCATACAGTATACCTACTATAATAAAACAAACAAAATAATTATTATTTACCATAATTTATTTACAAAATTAAAGTCTTATCGATAAAAGTATAAATAAGTTGGTCAAGCGCTATTATTTACAATGAAGAACCTATTTTTTTCATTAGGAGTCTACTTATAAAAACCCAATATTCTTTACATATTGTACACGTAATAAATATCAGTAAATTAATGTCATGTCAATATCTACTTAGTAAGTAAAATATTTGCATTATTGAACTAGGAAGAAATCAACTACGCCAGGAAACATTATTTACATCTCAAGTATTAAAAATGGTTTAAATATATATCTACAAATAAAATTTTAACAATACAAACAAATATATATTTCAATACCTATATTATAACATTACAATTAACTTTGTAATTATTTATACTTAAGTTTTGTATATGTTTCAGTTGTTTGGAACATTTGGAATATTTTATTATTAAATTCATTTGTATATAAGTACAATTTCTGTAATTATTTTTGTTTACAATTTAAAACTTAAGTAGGTATCACTAAAAAGAAGCAAAGAATCCAGAAGCGTAAATTGAAATAAAGATCAATTTTATGTTCATTATTTTTGGCATAAAAAAAATCAATTTTAAAATGTCGTTACAAATTCACCGTCATTGGTATAAAATCTTATGTATTATAACTACCATTTTGTTGTTCCTACAGTGTAATATTGCCTATTTTATGAGATATCACGCAGCATCACTTATCTATTATACATGGAAATTCTGCAGATGCTCCGTGCCTAAAACTGTGCCGTATACTGGAACATCTGAAATCAACCATATTCTTCGATAAATATTTAATATAAACTGTACTCCGAGACATAGTTGTGAACATCATATTTAATTAATGAAGACAATTTAATTCTTTAAAGTACCTAGTTCCTAATGCTTGTACGACTTCAAGTAAAACTTATACCTACAGAATTACGTCTATAAAATGCAGTGATCAGTGGGTCACGCACGTGACATTTATTATTTATTTAATGAAAGAAAGTTAGTTTTAATACATATGTAAATACAAATAAAAGACAATAATACAGAAAATGGTGTTCGAAATGAACAATTAAATTGAAAAAAATTAATATATTATTACAGTTAACCTTAACGCTGTCTTTCGTAAGTGCTCCTGTAAGGAAATAGGTATTAATAAGTCCTGTAGATAAACATAGAGTTAAAATAATTACATAATATTAAATCTGTAAAGTAAGTAAAACAAACCGATGCATAAGAATGTAAAGCTTAAAGAAGTTAAAAGTCGACTTAACAACCTTAGTCAAGTTCAAGTTTTTTGTTTTAATTCCCTCATTGCTTAATCAATAAATCGTAGAGAAATCAATTCTGTACATAAAATATATTTCCAAAATAACTATCAGGGGGCGATTAGGGATCGATACTGATGCCAAATATGCAATCAGTAAAATTTTTGTCTGTCTGTCTGTATAACCATTATAGAAACAAAAATGACTGGACGGATTTTAACGAAACTTGGTACAATTATTTTTTATACTCCTGAGCTAGTTATAGTATACTTTTCATCACGCTACAATCAATAGGAGCAGAGCAGTGAAGAGAAATGTTAGGGAATTTTTTTTAACGCATGTAAAACCGCGGGGTACAGCTAGTAAGTAAAAAACGATTCACACAGCCCCACCCCTACAACAGGCGCGAAAAACAAGGATTTTATTATGAAAAAATTTCATTGTTTTCTCGTCCTTCTTAAAAATTTTCATCGTTAAAATTATTTAAATAATTATTTTTGCGTTAATGAAGCTAGGCCCTAGATATTTTACAAAATAAACAAACATACGTACGTCATCCTCCTCGCTACTATAATACATCTCATGCAGTTTCCTCTGAATTGGTCTTGCTAAAGGTACATCTCGAATTAGCTGCTTGTGCTTCAAATAATGGCTAGTCTGTCGAACAAGCAAATCTAAGAGATAGGTACTTAAAGTTTACGACATTTAAATTGACTCAAAGTCAGTTAGCCTGTTATAGCCTATAGTAAATATACAGTAACTAGAAGTACTAGAACTAAAGTACGTAGGTGCATTTGTCAGATATACAAAAGTACTCTGTAATTTGTCAGTTCGTCCTGAACCGTGGTAGGCTTTGTGTCGACAAGGTCTGGCTGTCAGTTTGACGATAGCTGTAGAGAGGTGGTGCCTTTATGTATAACAAAGAAAAAAAATACTGTAACTTAATCGAACTTAATGTATATTTTAGAATACACGCTTCATTGTAAGTAGCTTGACATCAAATATTAGAAATAGCACCTAATTGATAATTACAGATAGACCATATTTCCTACTCATTTACGATTGAAAAATTTAATTCATTATATTAAAAAACTAAAAAAAACACGCATGAATAGCAAACCGAACTTAAAATATAAAATAGGTACCTACCCGTATTTATTATTATTATATATTTATTAACAGAATAATTAATTTTATTGTAAAAAAGCGTTACTTTGAATTATTTTTTTAGTTTTTTAATATAATGATATAATTTTTTCAATCGTAAATGAGTAAGAAATATGGTCTATCTGTAATTATTCTTAACCGACTTTCCAGAAGGAGGTAGCTACCATTTCTTAGCAATTGAAATATAATATAGGTACTTACTTCATGTATAAATAGTCCAAAATCTACACAGAACTGGGCGACAGTTAAAATAAGAAAAAACAATTTCATTCTTTAATCACTTTTTGGACGGCTGCCTCTGAATATTAAGTACTCGTAATATGACCACAAATTGAATTTTTTCTCGTTACCTGAAGTGTGAAGAATCTGGTGATTAAAACAAGTTAATTGATTTTTAGTAACACTTTTTTGGTCGTTCAATTATGTGACTATAACAACTGAACAATATTGATTGTTCTTTAACTTAAACCCTTTAAAAGAACCATAATAATATGTACATAAAACTCCTTTTTGAGGCCTCAAAAACCAATCAACCAAACCTCACTGCGTTGTTTTCTCTTTGTAATTTATTTACATTAATTATACTTAGTATAGGATAATTGTAATAGTAATAAAACAAATTTAATACTTATTAAAGTTGTTACTTTATTTCATGTCAATTAAAAGAATTCGGGTTAAAAGTAAACTCGTTGTCTCACCCATGTCTGTCATAAGTGACGTTTAAAAGGGACACAGTCCCAGTTACTTGTGGTAGCTCGAAGGTACCCCAATTTCCAAATAATTTAACTTGCAAATTACTGACCAAAGATGCCTGTTAAGCGTGAAATTAATTTATCAATAGTTAAGTGGCTATTAATGTTTATATGAACACGATAGTTAAATAATAATAAATAAATAATAACGCTTCACACTCTCAGCCCCAAACTAGGATTCCCTGTGTCGTGGGTGCCGTGGACACATACAAAGACAAATACAGAAACACCCAGCACGGTAACAGAAATCTAAATTCATCGTTTAAATTCCTGCCCCACCAGGGATCGAACCCCGGACCCTTCGAATGGTGAACTGGCGTGGTAACCACTACACCACGTCAAATATGATTGTGTCCGTAACAGAAATTAAGAAAAATTAACTAATAAAGTAGCTAGTTTATGTAACAGTTCATGTTAAAATTTAATCATTCAGTTATCTTTTCTCCTCTGGTCCGTGGGTCAATCGATCTGTAGTTACCTGGGGTTGGTTACGTCTAGGTTGCATTGAAGCTAATAAGTTAGGTATTATTTATTCTGTGGTTACAATTGAATATAGTAATATATTTGACTAAAATAATATTACAAAACATACTTTGTGCAGATTTTGGGCGATATCTATGATGCTAAGACATTTATTTCCCTGCCAAGCCAATATGCAAGTATCATAAGTAGGTCCCTCCTGTAATGCAATGATCATAATTAAATTCATTCACCGTCACCAACAAAAACACAATTACCGCGGTAACTCCCGGGGTAACTTCGAAAATACATAATATAGGTAGGCACATACCATAACAAATTGCTTTGACGTCAAGCTAAGAACAACTCCAGCCTAAAAAAGGCAATATTAACAGTAACACAAAACAAGACATGATATAAATATCTAATAGCGAAACATGATAAAAAACGTATACATACGTGGAGTATGCTCTGAGCCTTGCCACGCTGCTCCAATGCGGATTTGTAGAGATACGGGTTAGTGGCCAACCCGTGTCGGATGTTGTCAAACCGCCGTAAGGGCCTTCGAGCAGGTTTAATGACAGTTATCGATAACAACTG
>DWQK01000617.1:0-19569 GCA_018231225.1 Noctuana stator
CTAGCGACCCGCCCCGGCTTCGCACGAGTGCAATGCTGATACTAAATACACTACAAAAAAACTTTGAACGTTTATACATATACAGTTTCCTTTTCAATCACTCTATCTATTAAAAAAAAACCACATCAAAATTTTAGTTAGCGTAGTTTTAAAGATTTAAGCGTACATAGAGATATAGGGACAGACAGAGAAAGCGACTTTGTTTTATACTATGTAGTGATGATTGGAACTTATAGCCATTTGACAAAACAATCTGTGTGTTCGGAACAATATGAACTTAAAGGATGGTATAGTCTGAGTTCGATACTCGCTCGCACTTTTAATTAAGAATGCTTGCTTTACGCATTATTTTATATTTTCGATACATATTTAATTTACGTTCCCTTCATGGCCTGCTAATCAGCTACAGGCTACAGGCACAATTCAACATCAAGTAGCCGGAATGAGTGCTCTTCTTCAAAATATAAAAAGTTAGTTATTTTGTAAAGTTAAATGTATAGAGGCCAGAAACTCAGAGTTCCGTCACCTTTTCATCAAACGTACCGAGCCGAATATGTATGAGGAACGTGTAAAGGCACCCTTAGAAACGATAAGTATTTTTTATCTAAATTGACACATCGTAGACGTAAAGCTAATGTTAAATGATTTGTGCCACCAAATTGTATTAGAAGTTGCCGAGAAATTTTCCTACTGTTTAATCATAAACGTTATCGAATATAATATAATTACGAGCATCGACTCGTAATAATATAATGTACCTACCTAATACCTTTCTATCTTCAGTTCCTCACTAATAGGTAAGTATACTTACGGAAGAATTCTTAATTATACTTACCTATTAAGTATATTACATTTCCTTTACTAAATACGCAGGTATACGCTAATTAATAAATTAACATAGATATGACTTCAAAATTGTAATATCATACCACATCTTACACCTAAAATTAACAATATCAACATAATATATGCAGCCATGAAATACCTACCTTCATATCGAACAACCGGATTTATTATTGTAAAACGGTAACAGCCTAAAATATGTTCATGTCACATAAATCCTTACAAACTGAACCAATTTAGAGGTGTTGAAGCTATAATAAATTCGGTATTAACGTCAAAACATCTACTAAATATTAAATAGCTAAATAAATATGTTTGTTTTTCTGGGTGATACTAAAGTAGGTTTAGTTTGCAATATTTATAGTTAATTAATAGCTTATTAATACCTCCACCAATCCGCATTGGAGCAGCGTGGTGGAGTATGCTCCAGGCCTTTCCCGGTTGTGGGGAGAGACCCGTACCCAGCAGTGGAACATAAAAAAGGGTTGAAGGCAGAAAGGCAATAGCTTATTTACAAATAACATACGATGTTATTAAAATATTGTCTTAAAATATAGGGTAAATATTGCACTATAATATAGGATTGTAATATACCTACAAAGCTTTGCATTTCTGATCAAAATGTAAGTGAATTCCATACTTTAAGACTCATACAAAAGTAACATAGATGAGACATTGTTTCCGTGATAATGGTAATAACGCTTTCCCCGCGGCAGACAAAGCGGTCATTAAATTATGAAACAATACGCAAACATAACAAGCTGTTGTTGACTGTCAGTAGAGATCATGTGTGTTCAGTGTTGCTAGCATTGGTGTAAACTGTAATAAATAAGCAAATAAAATAAATCAAGAAATAACGCTTCACACTCACAGCCCCACACTAGGATTCCCTGTGTCGTGGGTGCCATGGACACACACAAACATAAATACACAAACACCCTGACCGGGAACAGAAATATAAATTCATCACTTAAATTTCTGCCCCGCCGGGGATCGAATCCGGGACCCTTCGAATGGTGGATTGGCGTGGTAACCACTACACCATATGGGTCTTCGAAAATAAACATTTTGCGACCGGCTGAAACACGGTAGTATTTAGTGTTTAAAAGTAGGTAATATAAAAAATTAAAAAAAAAACTACCTTTACACCTAAAATAATATATTTTTGTTACAGACACAAACTTTAAGAATGTTTAATGGATCCTTGCTGTGTATACGCTGCTGCGACTCATCGAAATGAAGAAGGTGGCGTTTAATATCGTAAAATTAGCAGCAAAAAACAAAAAAAAGCCCAAAATTTGCCGCTTTTTTCTTACGAATTACTTGCTAAAATACCGATTTTATTGTTCAAACCCTTCAAACTTTTTTCGATATGTCTCAGCTCAGATCATCTTAATATGTGGGATGCCGGACTAACAGACATTCAAATAAAGGCGTTCTATCAGTCTTCACTAAACTTTTACAACAAACTACATTCTCGCTTTATTTTATTTTTTTTAAGCTTATAGAGACCCGCCTATAGTTTCATTTTCACGTACAATGACTTAATAGATTAACAAAACAATAAACTTCTCTAACAGAATCTATAATTACAAGTACCTACGCTAATTATTAACATTTCTCATAAATATCAACTGTAATTTTAGTAGAAAATTTTGCAAAACAATTTCCGACAAAATGGATCATGACAATAACCTCGAGCACCCGGCATCCGGTAGGTAGATCACAGACTGATACACAGTAATTTATTCAAGTTACTTCATTCAGTATCTGGATCAGCAGACATTTTTGCTAAACTGATGTTGCATAGCTATTACTAAAGGCCTGATTGTAGTTGAAGGTGTTTTTATTAATAGAACATAAGTGAAATTTATAAAGCGCTATAGTGTAGTAAATAAATTATGCTACTTTAATCTTTCTCGAACATACGCTGTTCATATGTAACACAATATTTTGGAAATCTATTGCGATCTTAAATTTTTTACTGCTTAACCATTTTAGATATTAAGTGTTTAAAAATATCATCAGTCCGTTTAAGTACCTACAAGTTAAGCAAACATGAAGCAAAAAATAAATGGCCTTTCCGACATTTTTGATAATGTTAATCATGAAGTTAAGACAAGTGATGTGGAACGAAAACACAAGACACAAATTAGTTCTCATTTTTCATGTCGCTCGGCATAGACAAGTTCTAGGTCAATGTAACAATAATCATGAAATTTGAGAGTGTAATATTTATTCAGTAACGGAGATTCAATAAATCAGCTAATACCGGTCCTACTAAGGCATTAGGTACAGATTTAAATATTATTATTTTAAGCGTGAGGCTCCCGAGTCTCGTTTACACATCGTAAAGTATGGATTCCTGTCAAAACAACTGCTGTATCTGTTATAACTTTTATAACAAAGCAATATATTATCAAGAGAAATACAAATCGCTCATAAATTACATCGTCGTTGGTATTATAACAAATTATCGTATCAATGTTATGTTAAATAGATGCAGGTACCTGTATGAAACGAGCAACCTATATGCATTTCTTTCTAAAAATTACTTTTCAAGTTAAGTCTATATAACTCCTATATTCGCATACCTATGTAGGTATTAGGTAAGTAGGCTTTATGTAAAGGCTATAATTATTATGGCATTCTTGTACTTAATTAATATTAAGATGCAGTAAAGGTCAAATAACCCCACAGCTTGTAAAAATCTCACTCAATTGTAAAGTGAATAGCTGTGAATAGCTAAAGTGAGTGAGTAGCTAAAGTGAATCGAGCTGAATATTATAAAGATGTCTGTTTATTACCTACGCGAATCCTGTTACATAAAATAATGCATATAGTTATTACTTATAGTATAGTTACTGTTTCTTCTTTCCCGCTAGTGGAATTTAATTCAATAGCTGTGCTGAGGTCTGGTGGTATTATTATACTGAAACTGCAGTCTAGGTCTACTTATAAATAGTTTGGTTACTAATTCAGCCTTCTATTCGCAGTGAAGAAATGCCATTATTACGTACTTCGGACCCTCGTAATCACCACCATGTAATGATACTACAGTTACGTTCAGATGCCTTGGTTTAGCTTTAATAAATAATTTTAATAAAAAATTGTAAGGCTTTTTTTTAAACTTAAGATGACAAACTCTTACCTATCCAAAGACATACTATATTATACTAGCTGTGTCCCGCGGTTTCACCCGCGTTAAGAATCGTAACGTAACGCTTAGCCCTTCCTCGATAAATGGCATCCCACAGGAACATTTTTTCGGATAAAAACTATCCTATGTGTTAATCCAACTTACCCTCTATGTGTGTGCCAAATTTCATGGAAATCGGTTCAGTAGTTTTTGCGTGAAAGAGTAACAAACAAACAAATAAACATACAAACTTTCGCATTTATAATATTAGTAGGATAGATACCTACTTACCTCGTAAAATTATAGGAAATCAACAACATTAAAAAGCACTTCTAGGTGCATAATTAATGGCCGCTATCTGTGACAAATATTCGTTCGTAATGATTGAATTTAGATTCGCATAAATGATTTTATACCTAAGTCAACTATTTTCTCTACTAATTTATAGGTTTAAGAAGTATTGACTATCGCTAAGCCTCTGATAAAACATGAAATTTTGTAGATGAAACAATTAAATTTATAAAAAAATTAAAGCTATACAAACAAATAATAATTGAACCGAAGCGAAAAACCACAAAATTATAAAAACTAATACATGAATGTTATTTTCCTCTAGTGATCACATATCACTCTCTGAAATTGTACCAGGTAGGAGTGAATAGGCTACCTCTAAGTGTTAGGCTATAAGCATGTTGAAGCTTAAACTACATCTCTCCTTTCACTATTAGGTTAGTTTGGAATCTTAGGAATCAATCTATTTATACTTATAAGATTGTTTGAACGTTATAACAACGAGGTAAGCATTGGAGCATCCGCACTGAAAAGCGTAAAAAAACGAGTGATTTGGAGCGTTATAAACTTTGTTACCGAGTTGTCAGTCAAGTCTACTCGACCATTATAGGTACACGGCATTGCGTTTTTATGCAACCATGTGCAAAATATAAAAGTAATGAAATTGCATTGTATATTAAATAATGAATACAACATTGCAAATTGTAAAGATATGCGGAAGTTATAACTTATATAAGTGTACTTTATTGATAATTGCATTAAGAATAAGAAAATTGTTAAATTGATATTCTGAATACACGTTGAAGAAGAATGGTTGCTGTTAAACAAACTCACTTTAAACAACTTTAATAAATTAAAAATGATAGGAAGATATGACCAAATTTATAAAAGAAATTCTTAAGAATGTGGTCATTTCTCGGTGTTATCGTCCCCGTAGTAAATCAATGGATTAGCGATTTCGCCGCAATTTCAATATTGGTAAAAAATGTATAAGAATCTAAACTTGTTTTGCATATCACTTGAGACTTTAAAACTAATATTTGTATTTTACTGTTATATTGAACTGTAAACAGGACAATTCATTTGAAATGCAACGTATTATTTTAATACATGCGACGACACTCTTTTTAATGGATCATCTAAAGCTACACTCCATTGCTTACTTTTTTAAGGTCTCTTAGATAGGACAAAGGAGCATAAGGAGGAGTTGACGACCCGTGTGCTGTAGTGGTTACCACACAAATCCACCATTCAAAGAGTCCTGGGTTCGATCCCCGGCGGGGCACAAATTTTTTTTTGTGGTCTTAGGTCTTTGTATGTTTCCATGGCTCCCACGATACAGGGAATCCTAGTGTGGGGCCGTGAGTGTAAAGCGTTATAACCACCACGCTAACGAAGATCGAGATAAGTTGGTGGGGGATTTCGGTAAAATAACTTGTCTTAGTTTGTCACATATAAGTCACTTAATTATTAGTACTGCATGATACATTAATACAGTTATGGTAAGAGAGCAAAGCCGAGATAAATTCCCATGGGAACCACTCACCACTTAACACACAGCTAGTGAAAACGTCACGTAGGTACCTATACTAAATTGGTACCCTCGAACTACGTGTGAACTTAGAAGCCTATATCGTATCTATGGATCTCAGTTTATTTTTATTAATTTATTTTGAAATACGGTTAATGCCAGTCTAGTGATTGAATATTGTCCTAACTTTCCGGTGGGTTCGGGGTCGAACCCCTCACTAATTTCTGATTTTTCAAACTATGTGCGATTGTGCGTATTATAAATCGATTTCCATTCGGTAAAGGTAAACATTATGACAAAACTTGCCTCAGAGTTCTCCATAAAGTTTTTTCATATGACGCATTGCTACTCATGAAGACTTAGATGATCGGTATTAAATATAGTATGTTCGAGGTCTCCCAAACCGAAACGCGATTAATTACTTGTCACAAGACTTGCTTAACGGTGGATTATGAGTGCAGCAGTGGTATCGTACATCCACGGGCGAACTTAATAAGCTGTACTACCTACTAATAACTCTAGTGTTACCTAAGCCTAATTAATTAGTACTATAAAGACACTCTGGCTAAAAGACCTTTTAAGTCAGATGTATAATGTACATATTAATGATAGATTTACCGCTGGAATTATAATCCTTACAAGAACATGCCTTAATTACTAACCTTTTTCGTAATCATAAATCCACAAACAAATTATAATATTAAAACTCATCGTTCTGCCATTAAAAGTGTGAAATAATGTATAGGTACAATTAGCTAAACTGGCTTGTTTAACAGCTGCCAAACGGAGAAAAGTTTAAGATAAATAAAATTATCAGATGACACATCAAATTATTTTTATTGCTTTACCGTAGTAAAATTCTACTGTAAAGTCATTAACCTCTTGCTCAGAAGCTAATAGAAGGTAATCTTTGGGTAATGGAATTAAATGGATTTTATTGTTGTATTTCTAACAATGATTCTGAAATTATGTTATGATTGATTATGTTGTTTCTCAGTCTTACAAAAGTTGTTTCTTTAAGTCTTTTAGTCTTTAAACTTTTGTGCACGAGCGTGTTAAGGTTAAGGTGGCCTCCGTGAAATCAACAAGCGTTCGCTGCTTAGGTATGTAAATTGTATGGTCAAAGTATTTTACCCGCATTGTAGAGGTACTTAGTGCTTGACAGAGCCTTAAACTGTTTAAATAAAAAAAACGTAAAGTTAAATAAATAAGTATATACCTACCACCTATCTGTATTGGTTGATTTATTTCACCGTAAAATATATTTCATACATTTAATGAAAGTCATACAAAAATGTAAAAATGAAATCGTTTCACTGGCTCTGGGGCTGGGCGCGTGGCTGTCGGTCGTCAGGGTGAAAAAAACTGACAGAAAAAAACTCTCGGCACTCTTTGTAGAAAGTCGATATTCATTTATGCAAATGATCTACAATTACGATTTGTTTATGTAATTTTGTTTAAGAAATTTAAATATAAGTTATGTTTATCATTAGATTTGTATACCTATTAGGAAATAGAGTTCCAATAACAAATATTTACCTAATACCTATACCTAATATAATTTATTTTGCAAGTTTTTGTAGCATAAATAATGTCAGTATGCATATTTCCTAACTGTAAGTTTTACAATCTCCTAATACATTAAAATGCAATTTAGTTTACGAATTCATTAGAATATTTTGTCTAGACGAAATTCTTTTGTTTACTCGTTTAGTCGTCTAAAAGATTCGCGCTGCTTAGCTTGTGCGAGTAAAATAACAAAATTTAAATGTATAATGTATAATTATAAAGATCCTATAAAACGGCTGCATCTATTTGTTTTATTCTTTTTTTAATTTTTGTAATTGTTAGGTACTACAAAGTTTGTACGAATATAAATGTTTAAAAATTATTCGGAAAATTAAAAAAATGTTCACGAAAAGAAATTGTAATCCGTCCGCGAATGCGATTGCGTTGTCTTTTTTCCAAATTTTGCTAAAGTTGAACGTTGGTAACTGATTAGAGTTTTGGATTAGAATAAGTTGAACTAAAAGAAGTAAATGCAAGGTTCTAAAACCGACAAAAGAAAATAATTTTTATCGTGAATAAAACATAAACAAAAGACTTAAACGAACTCCCCAGCATGCAAACTTATTGTGTTTTTCGTAGCGTACAATTTGTTTTGTAGCACTGAAGAAACGGACCGGAATGATAATTTCTTATGTTTTTTTTTTTTAATATAACAGGCTTAGAATTATACTACTTGAGCATCACATAAATTAGAATGTCAGCTTTCAACATAATTTTATTTTGACTTTAAAGTTATTTCTTATTTTAAAATATCAGAGTAATCTGACAGAATACAAAGTTACTCAGCACATTGGTGTTAATATTTTAGTGGGTACTTGAATCATCGTTATTATAAACAGATGGTTTATTTAATACTTAAAAGTGTCAATGGTTCTTATTTTCAATTTTATTTTAAGTCTGTTTTAAGATTATATACATTCACGCATTACACATAACGTATATTTTATTAAGTTATATTATCAATTAAAGTACAAGTGATGTAGTTCCTGCTCATAATATTCAATCTTAATTTTAGAATAGAAAAACTTACCTAAAACTTAAGCCATACTCTGTTGATACACAGCTTCGTAACAGCATGCAAACCAATATTTAAAAAGATCCAAATCATGCACAAAATAAACGAACACAACACAGATGACAAATGTCAGAAACGGCGGCAAAAATTCGATTGTCAAAGTCACGCTCAATATACGCCCGCGAATCTGTGGTTTCGTTCCTTCAACGGTCGGGAAAGAAGTGCAATCTCCAAGGTAGGCTGTGATGACCCGACCCTCGACGGTAAGTCGTCTACTCAACTTCTTTAAAAAAACAAGGTCGGTGATATATTGACACAATTATTAGTTATAACATATCTGCCTAACCGACCTATGGCGTAAATTAGGCTAATTGGTTTGTTTCGTATAAGATATGACTATTAATTAATAAATTGAAACCATACATAGGTAAGGTGAACTTAATTTCGAAATTGATGCAAAATGCCAGTAAAACAGCAGATAAGCAATCATGAATCGATTAGTAATGTAATCTAAACAAACTAAAATTCTGGTTTTAGCAAAGAAAATGTCCTTTCGTAAGTCGATTTATTTTGATTGCGATAGTTGATGAAGTAAATTTGTGATAATTACAATTTTTTTATAGGTAATGTTCTTACTTGTAAATTTAAATTGCACTGCGTCTTATTCGGTTTATTTTTTCGCTTTTAAACATTCCAAAAGTTTAAGCTTTAATCAATATTTTTTTTTAATTTATACTGTCTAATGTTATAACAAAACAATTACGAGGCATTAATTATTTAAGGAAAGCAGTTTTGCATTTAAATTTTAATGCACGTAGTTTACATTATAATTTTAGTTAAAATATCCAATATCCATCTTCCATATATTATTTTTTGAATCATACCATGTCAATATCACACGAGAATTTAAGGTCTGAGAAAATTCTTGAATATTAAATTGTATACCGATATTATTATTTATTGGCTACCTACTGTTTCTAACGGGATTTTATGGAATAGAAAACAGTTTACTATACCATAATATCATTTAAACAAGGAATATTATCATAATTACATATCTAAATAATTATAGTGGATGACTTCCAAGACGAAATATTCGTATTAACTGTTTAAAATTATAATTTTATTTAGTTTTAATAGCCAATTCAGTTTTATCTGAAAATAGAAGAAAAACCTACTTTCCAGTTTCTAGCAGGAAAACATAACTTCATTTGAAAATGTAAGCTACTGGGTTAACAAACAGACAAACGGGCCAACTGATAGTAAAATGTTCATCGCCCATGAACATGGGCAACACCAGAGGAGTCATTATTTGTCTGTTTTAAAGGAGATTCTTTTTTAGCGGAATCTATTATTACAGTAACAAGTTTTTGATATACTTAGTTATTGAAAGAATATTATACCTATTGAAACCACACGAAGAATAAATGCAGAAGCATTGAATTATTTTGAAATAAAAAATACACTGACACTCCACGCTGCACCGACTGAATTTAATACAGCCTTTTCCCAGAGTCATCTACGTATCAACATGTTATCAATCAGTCTGGTCTCTCACTTTATCATATTCAATTAAACATCACTTTCATAAAAATACATACATATGTATTTTCGCAAGGATATTGACTAAAGATTACCTGACAGGTTATGCATCACTATCACCGAACTGAACAGCTGTATAATTATTTACGCTATACCGAGACTAATCCGGAAGTTAAATTAATTTAAGACACGAGCTAACCTTTGTTAGTGGATCCGTATATTGATGTCATGTATTTTGTTAACTGTTTCTGAAGGATAATAATATTAAAGACAAAAAAATTATCGATGAAAAAAACGATACTTTTTTAACAAATAAAACTGATGAGAACCAAGACGGGTTGGCTACTAAGTACTAACTTATATCTTCACCAATCCACATTGGAGCAGCATAGTGGAGTATGCTCCAGGCCTTGGCATTGTGCTCATAATGGAGACCCGTGCCCAGCAGTGTGCCATAAAAAGGGTTGCAGACAAATTAATTATATCAATTGAAAGTATTTATTTAAGTAATGTTTAATGTAAATCCTTAAACAAAGGGTACTTGATGCCAGACGGCATTCTCGAACAGTCGACCTGTGATGCCACTGAGATGACGTAGGTCCTTAGGTACTTACACAAATAGACATATATGTCATAAGAACAATTAAACATAATACGTACCCATATGCAATATGTAGTATCAATATAGGTTCGAGTACATTCGTAACTAGAATGTATACACCTATATTAATTTGTGTTTACCACCTACATATTTTTTTTACACGTAACCCTAAAATTTTGGCGCCTTTACCACAATTCCATGCAAGTAAATCACTGCAAGCTTTCACTTTGAATATTTTTTTTATTAATGAACTCCGAACCTACATCGATCATCATGGCCTTTAATTATAAATTCGTTACCTCCAACCTATCATTAACGCGTTTTATAAATAATTTACGCACGTGTTTACTACTAAACTATTAAGGAAAGTAACTATTAGAACGCAGATGTGGCGGATATCACAAGATTATATAGATACCCTTTTTAGGAAAAATTTGTAAATACAAGGGCTTCCTGGTACTACGAGTAAGTGGTCCCCGTACAACATTAATAATGTTCATAGAGCGACAATAATATGGTATTATATAATCTTATTTAGTTTCATATACCTAAATTTATAAAAACTAATACTTCATATCTTAACTTTCACGCATATTTTCAACGGAACTCTTTTAGTGGACATCGCCTAATTTTTCCTATCGCATATTCTTGTGTAATTTGGCTCTCACATATAATATATTCTCACATATAATAGATAATTACAGTGTACCAGTGAAGCGAATAACTTCACTTTTGTTTCTCATCATTCGTAGTGTGTCATATTTCTAATAGCTGGCAACGTATTAAGTATATGAAACTTTTCTAATTCGATATTCATTAGCTTTAATATGGTCTATGCAAACTTTCCAAGGCTTTCATTTTATTGAACGATATCACGAGTAAATTAGTGTTTGCTATATTGATGACATCAGTCATAGTCCAGTGGTTACGGATTAAGCTTCTCATTCGGGAAGACTGGGTACAAATCCCAGATGCAGGCACCTTTTCTAAGTTATGTGCGTTTTAACAAATTATATGTGACTAGCTGAGCCACGCGGTTTCACCCGCGTTAGGAATAGTAAAATAATACTTGATAGCCTATAACCTACCTCATGAATGTAGCTATCATATACAAAAAAAAAATTCAAATCGGTCTAGTAGTTCCTGAGATTAGCGTGTTCAAACAAACAAACTCATCAGCTTTATATTATTAGTATAGATATACAAGAAAATATGTGTACTGTACATATTTAAAATTTTTCTGTTTTCTATGAGTCGCAAACCTTACCAGACGAAACTTCCGGTCCCTACAGAATGCAGCACTAAAATGCTTGGACATTCTTCTTATTTATTGTCAAGATAATATGTCATGAAGTCAAGAGTATCACAAAGCGGCCAGATCGTTTGAAGAGAAAAGTGGTACGTAATTTCCCGCCACGGTTAAGCGAATCCAATAATAGACAGACATAGCTAGATTTTTTGCGTTTTTGTAATTCTGTTCGTGTGCGCTTTTTATGCAATAATATGATTGCTATCCTTCCTCGTAATTATGCGTTGTTTGTGTGAACCTGGGTATCTGCTTATTATAAATAAATTTAATTAAGATTTTATATTACCTTTAAATACCTACTTATTATACAGAGCGCTGAAAGATCGATTTATTGATTTGGATAGATGAATTTGCTATTTTTTTACTTTATATAGATCCTATTTGATATTTGGAGCGACAAATCCTATCTATCATCCGCTGCCTATTTTAAGTACGCTTGTAACTAAACTAATAAATTTATTAAATATATTAAATACATTGTAGGCACGGAATTAAGAGAGACAGAGTGCAACTTCTCTCGTTCCGTGATTGTAGGTATCCTGTTGTGATAGGTAAACAAAAATATCTTCGTGGGAAAACTGCTAGTTGTTATGAATTAATGTTCAGTCTGTGAATGCAGGTAGTCGTTGGAGATCGACAGTACGATTTGCATAGATAATGTAGTCATATCGTCCAATGTTATTGACTTGGTGGTTCCGATGTCCAATATGCATGAAAAGTTCGTTATTATCGGACAGATGCGTAGAGCATAAAGATAATAGTAGTTTCTAAAATTCTTCGTAAACTATTTGTTGATAATTGTTGATAATTTGTTGATAATAATTCTATTTAATTATACTTGAAGTGATCAAAGTACTAAAATATTAAAGCCGTTCTGTTTTCGTAAAATAATTAATTGGTATGTAATGGCAACATTGTATCAAAGAACGGAAGCTCGCCTGATCTCTTAATCGTGACGTAATCGACTAATCGATTTAATCTTCACTTACCTACATACCTGTATCTTTGCGTATCAGTAATTTTATGCCTATTTAAAAAAGTTTTACTCCTCTCACATTTACAACTGATTATAAACCAAATTATGAGTCTCAAACAGGTTTTTTCTTATATACGGCACCTAATGATAATGCCCGTATTCTATATTCAAACAATCCCACACTTAGCTACTTCGAGCTTATCATAAAAACTCTGGGCCAAGCGAGCCTAAAAAATGGTTGTTAGAATTTACGATATGATGACATTTATAGTAGCTATTTATATTTTAGGGATCACTGTGTATATGATTGAAAATGTCAGGTTTAAATTTATCTCCAGTTAGCGGGATATGTTTTAATAATGTATTTAAAGCTATCTTGCGAGAGTTGCGTAGGTGTGGTGGGTCCAATCGAGCTGCTATTAAAATATGATTATTAAGTCTTCATTAAGAAAATCAGAGACATATTTATGTTATTATTTTTTCTTATAATTGATTCACACGATTGAAACAGCATTAACCTAAATAGGTTCGTTTAATATTTTAACTATTTGACTGGCTTTTGTCAGATGCGTTTTTGTGTTGGAATTTTTTCATAAGTGATTGTTTTCTTTTCTAGCCAATGAAATAAATCAACTTGAGCACAGAAATGTCACAACCATAAGTTACTTAATTAATTAGTAATATAACAGAAGTTATTTAAAAAACACACAAGAGATTAGAAAAGATAAATTAAATCGGACTACAATAAAAAGATCAACGTATCTGGTATATTATGAACTTTATAAAACGGAACATTTATTCGGCAGCCAAAATCCTATAGCTCGTACCTATATCTCATTCATTTATCAGTAAGCAATAGGTCACAAAAATTAGTATAAAAGGAGCACATTGCCAACATCGCAGTAATTTCAATTATAGACCCAGCAATAATCTAAGCAAAGCACTAATGACAATCCATCAAGCTGGCTTCATCAGCGACCTCTAGGCAAATGACCATTAGCAAAAACATGCTACAGAAAGGAAAATATGTGTCGCTGGATCCTCCGGCCCTTCTCGTTCTTGCCATATGAAAGTTACCGTGTACTTAATCTGCCTACTCACGCGTAATGACAATAATCTTTTTGTGGTCTTCTAATAAAATGTACCGTTGATGTTAAACGCGACCTTTGTTGATCCGTATTAGTTTAATGGTGTTCTGTACTCCTGTCACGGTTTAATCTAGTTAAGTTAGGGAAATATGGGTTTACTATTACATTTTACAGGGTAAGTTTTTAGTAGATATTTAATTTGGAGAGTGTATTATGCGTCCTATTCTCTGTAGGGGTAGAACTTGGATAATTATCACTGCCACACTCATATACCGCCTCAGAGTAGGTACGAATAGTGTATTTCTGTTAGGGAAAAGTGAATGCCAGAAAAACTTTTTTAAGGTGATATATTCTTTGATACATAAAAATAGTCTACATTATATTCTATACTAGAGAGTATTCTATTCTATAATTTAATGATTATCCAAAACTTGATGATTAAGATACGATTATTAAAAAAAATAACGATTTAGGCACACTTTGACACTTATATGGAAAAAGCATATAAAGTTTTTAAATATTACCCAGGAAAGATTATAATATAATTATAATTTATGCTTACTAAACGAAGTTTTGACGGCATTGCCCTATAGACAATGAGCCAATTCCGTTGATTGAAGTATTGTGGTATAGGTACATACGTCTTACTTCCCGGAACGACTTGCTTCTCACAACATCGAAGGTGCGAGTACGATCATTTCCTTGCATGTAATTTAATGAATAAAACAAAAAACATCTGCATGAATAAAGAAGTAGGTACCTACCATATTTGTTATGCTGCATGCATACAATCGTCAACTGTTTTCTTGTTACACTCGTTGCTTTTGGAAATGGAATTAGAAATAACTTGTATAAACAGAACTTGTCTATCTCTTTGGCCAACTCTGCAATTATGAGTTCCTTCTAACTTCTGACGCTCAATTTTGCAAATCGTTTATGTTCCGTTTTAAGTTAAGCAGTGATTTACTGCGCATGTAGAGTCAGCAAAAGTCAAAACTGTACGAATGTGTGCCGATCTTGCATTTGACACCAATATGTCACGTTACAAAAACTATGTGGGATACGTATAGTGAAACATCGTGCGTGAGCTTCTTGGGCAAGCTAATTGAGTCATAAATTTTACAATGGTATCGATAATCGGAAAAAGATTTATAACATGTCATCAATCAAGTTGACGGCCGTTACAGTCAACCTTCGCTTACCATTATTTCTATATAACACGCTTATTTTTTTAACCAGTAATATTTATTGGTGTTATCAATTTATCGAAACCCTTGTGGTTATACAGAGTAATAATTATGTTCTATACAAAATATATAATTTGAAAAACTTCTATCGTTTTGAATATAGAGTAATCAGTCCCTAAGTCACGGTAACATCGTGAAATAGTTAAAATAAATTAAGGGCCGGTGTTAATAAACAGCGGTGTCTAGTTCAGTTAAATTTAATATTCCCCATTTGAATTGATATGGAGGTCGTTAAACGGATACTAGTGTTTAATGATTAGAAATCACACGGAATCTGATAATGTGCCCTTCGCAAGTGAATTTTAAATGAGCGAAAGTTTCTATAAAAATACGTTTATGGGAATCTGAAGAATATCAACCAGTGTGCACTCTACATTCAGTATGACACACATATTTTACATACTCAAAGGTATATACTTAACAATAATTTGAATCACAACATTTGTATTCAAACATACCTACTAAGCCAACCATGGCTGTCCCGATATGAGAAATGCAAAAACACAAATTACCTACCGACGGTGCACCTAGCTACAAATTGTTTCATCGTAATTCCGAATACAATAAAGTACATTTGTTTCTTTTATTTATCTATAGTAGGTAAAGTAGGTAAGTGATATGAATGTGTTTGAAGAAGCAAAACACTACCATTACATTCAATATCATTAACTGCATCAATAAAATACCTTACGAGTATTTAACACTTACTTTATTACTCAGAATATAACCTCTGTAATGTACAGTAAATGTCAATTTTAATAGTCGGTACGTAAATATTAATATTAAACATGAATTTAATACTGCTAGACAAACATAATTTTATTATTTATGTAGGTATACTCGGGGTTAGGTGTCGAGGTTTACAAGCGTAACTAGAGAGACACTCATTAAATAGAAAGGCACTTATGAAATAGTAGCTTATAGCATAAATGAAAGTGATATTTCGAAGTTCATTTTGATACCAAAATAAAAGAAGATTCTCCTCATTATGGGATAATCAGACACTTTGGAACTTCTAGTTAGGTAAACATTTTTTGCATTGTACGATCTCTGACGTCACTACAGTACCTATTGAGGTACTATTGATTGAGGTGCTACTAAAGATCTACAGCTCATGCGTCGAGTCGGAGAGCTAACTAACCTCCTTTTGCTGAGATTTGAGCTCCATTTACGAGCTCTTGCGAGTGAAGTATACAACATTTTTTTATGGATGTCTCCCCACAATCGAGGAACCCTCCTCACTACGTGGAGCATGCTCCACCACGCTGCTTAAATGTGGATTGGTGGAGATACTGATTATTTGGCAACTTCTGTCGGATGTTATGCCAAATGCGCGCATTTATACTTTATTACCGATCATACCAACAACCTAGTGTAGGGCACATAATATAAGGTAACGTAACGCGAATTTTCTAGACGAGTAATGTAACAAATTATAGATCAAACAGTGTTACGCGCGTTGTTACACTTGTTCGCTTTTTGCTGACTTATCATAAGCATAACATAGGTTGAGTAACCTCATGTGTAAAGTCATAAATTTATACTTTACGCAATAACTTCACTTGAATAAATTATGAACCCACTTTTATCTAAGGACGCGGCATTGAGGCGAAAAGACGAAAAAAAAACACGTTGTATTATATAATGAATGCTATATTTTTAATTCATGTGTTATATGATATAATGCAATAAAGCTTTATATTGGCCAATACAGAATAAGGACACAAATCTTGTTCACAATTATCTAGACTATAACTCTCTTCCTATTTCAAAACAAGATAATCGGAAATAATGTATGGGCTTAGATGAACCATAACTTGGATCTTTCTCTAACAATTTGGGTTTTAGAATTAATTGAGTTACCAATTTGCGATCTTTACTAATTTCTTTAACAGATTGGTTCTGTATTAAAAATCAAATTTCCCCGACTAATAGCATTAAATTGGTGGGCAATTACTCCCCCTTAGCAAAGGCAGGTGATAGTTGGCCCATTAGCATCTTCAACATTTCCATAATGAAGAGGTCAATAGAAGGCGAGTACACGGATCTCAACGGACCATAGTTTAATCATGGTTTTTATTGATCTGCATGTTCTATTATGCACTGAGTGTGTTGCTACTGTATAAATCAATAAATATGCATAATATAATATGAAAAAAGAGCTCGTATCTAAAGTGCGTACGGATTATAATTATACTTCATATTGCAATTATTGTAACGACCCGTTTGCTGTGTGGTTACCATGCCAGTCCTGCATTCGAAGGGTCCCAGGTTAAATGATGAATTTTAATTTGCGAAGCTGCCAGCTAATTGACATGCTGTGTCCCTTTAATATTACCGAAGAATTATGATAACGACTCTACATATTTTTCTTGAACCTGTCTCACTGTCTCCATATTATTTATCTGTCTTATTATTCAGTCATTTAGGTACATTTAGTTTCGAAATCTCCTTCCTAATTAATATAAACTCTAATAATCGCTACGGGTAAGAAAACAATAGCTTAAACGCCTCGATTTCCTTTCTAAAACATTCACACGAGGGAAGTTGATATCCAAACACCATTCTTTGGCGAATACGAATTATGAATACTTCCCTAACTATGGGAAAACACGTGAGGTGTTTGCTTATAAACCATTCTGCGCTGACTGGAGGGTGTAGACGAACGTTGATCTTTGTCTTGATTAATGTGCTGATGTGAGGAAGCTAGAAGCTATTTTTTAATTTATTAAATAGACAGAAATATGAGCAGATGCCTACGGAATCCAAAGACATAACAATGACACTTAAAACTTGTAATGATGGTAAATGTGTTGGACGATTTTCCCTCTCACTACAGGAAAATAATTATCAGTTAATTAAACTCTTAAATTAGATTAATCTATTTTTAGAACTAGAATTTTAATTTGCACATCTTAAAAAGGTAAATATAGTTTGAACAACATGCTATTCAAACACTTTTGTACTTTATCCATATTTGTGCAAAATAAATAATTTTGTTTTTGTCTTGAAATGGGTGACATTGCTAATATATAATTGCAAACCAACAATGAAACATTTATTTTAATTGTAGAATATTAACATCGCTGCAAGAGATTGTTCGTTATCAGTTGTAGGCTGTCAATCAATTAGTAAACTTCATGTGAAACATCATGAAACTAACGTTGGTAAATGAGCATGTAAGCATGTAGTCTTACCATTTCACAAATAACTTATAACATCCGACTGTACCAATTAGACCGGAGTATCATGTTATGAAACATGGTACAAATACAGCGAAAGTCATGATTTACTGTCAGAATGGACATATCACGGTATTACCCCAGAAACACGATATTACCCTTTAATAACTTCATCTTTTTTGTCATCATTGACATTATTATACCTATTTGAAGCTCGCATTAGGTTTTTGGAAACTTTGATGCAATGCATTAGTTAAATTTCTTACTATTAAGAGTAAAGTTGAAACATCAAAGATATTTCGTTATGTCGCCTTACACTGAAATACTTTTGTAAGGGTGTAACTATTCCCATTGGCCGTATCCTCATTCAATGGGAACAACGGAACATGAATAAAATTATTAAGTTAGGTTAGGTTAGTTCAAATAGGTATTTGAATGAATAAAAATATTCAGTTAGGTACCTATTTTGAATTGAGACCTGATGATCTGACTCGTTGAAGCCATACCGCACACTTCCATCAATCTGTGATCTATTAGATACTCTAATGTCACAATTTACCTTTTTGGGTTGTAACCGCGACATTCGGTAAATAACAGCGATAACCATAATGGCTGAATCAGCGGGTACTTGATGTATAGCGAGATCCAGCGTTCCGGAAAGTTATCAGAGCGTCCCGCGGCGCCTAATGACAGAGTCGGCGACGTGATCGAGTCACGGAGACACCGCTTTGATACACCAGATAGCGAAAATGATACTTTCTACGAAGATAGGTTCAAAATATATAAACAGTTTATTTATGAGAGCTATACGGTGAATAAGAGTTATAGTAGTAGTATATAGAATATAATGTCTATATAGGATACCTACTTACTACTGCCGACTTACTAAATCTGTAGCTTGTATCTATAAGAAAAATAAGTTAGGCGGGATGTAAATCACTAATCCTGAAGCAGCGTGGTGGAGTGTGCTCCAGACCTTTCCCGGTTGTGGGAAAAGACAGATACTCAGCAGTGGGATATCATGGGAGGTACTAATATTGTATCCCAATTAAATGCACTATGTTCACTGGAAAACTGGAGTTTTATTGCAATTAACAAACACGTTAACGCGAACTAATGAATCAAAGTGATCCATGATTATACCTCCTTATACATAGTCTTCAGCTACGGCTCACTATTACTTGAACTCAAATGTACCTAACCCACGGCAAAACACACTCATTCACTGAATTGCTA
>DWQK01000618.1:0-19569 GCA_018231225.1 Noctuana stator
ACGTATTTTTGCTTTATTATAATTTTATCTTCTTTATATTGTTGTTTTCGTGGAAACCGACCCCTTGTCCTTTACAACCTTCCTCATTAATGTAGCTATCATATACAAAAAGAAATTTCAAATCGGTCCAGTAGTTCTTGAGATTAGCGCGTTCAAACAAATAAACAAACTCTTCAGCTTTATATTATTAGTATAGATTATTTAACGAGCGATTTTCCTTTCACGTACCTAGTTTGTCTTCTAACATAGATAGGAGAACTTGTTTAGTTCGCCCAGGACAGTACCATCGACTTCCTCATAATGCAAAGCAATCTAGTTCTTGTTTTTCTTGTATAAAAACTGAGCCGGTATTTACTTTTTCTAGTCAAAACAAAAATACAGGTAAAAGAAATTACTTGAAACACAATTTGTTTCTAAAGCTCTTGGCTTTAGTACAGAGATCAAATAGCTGATAGGATGGTTTTATGACTCTTTCAGTGCACAGAGTAAGTTCAACACACACAGATTATAAATTTATACATTTTTTATCTACTTTATTCGTTATTTAAATTTTTTTTTAGGTGCCTACAGGAAAGCTTAAATTATGTGTCTTTGTTTATTTTTCATTGCATAAATTAATGGCTAAGTTCTACAATACTAACAAAAGTATCCTTTTTCTAACATATGTATAACAATAATATATACTAACACAAAATAGGGACGCAATAATATTATAACGCAATAATAATATATAAATGTCGACGGTTTTTACAAAGTAGGTTTTATGTTTATTTTATTTTATTATTGCATGCTTTTTTATCTATACTAATATATAAAGCTGAAGAGTTTGTATGTTTGTTTGAAAGCGCTAATCTCTGAAAGTACAAGTCGGGTTTGAAAAATTCTTTTTGTGTCAGATAAGCTACATTAATGAGGAAGGTTATAGGCTATCAAGGGTTACGTCGCAATTCTTAACGCGGGTGAAACCGCGTGGCACAGTTAGTCTTTTATAACCATGCTTCGTACGTGATTGTGTCATCAAATAAAAGTTAACCCATAGTAATCAAATATTTTATAACGTTAAAATATTTTCGTTTCATTTAAAAGCTAATCAAATGGTGTCGCCATAACTATTTACTTCTTTTACGCAGTAAAATAATTTTCCAAGTAACGAAACGGCTCTTCAGTTTTGACTACAGAGCAATGAATCTTGTAGACATGATTAATGTCCGTTTCTATAATTTTAACACGTTTTCATACAGTGTAAGTACTTATATAATTAAAACCTTGATCGTGATTTTCACCCACTTTGAGACGTTTGATTAAATTGAAACTTTGTGCATCTATCAAGGATTGATATCAATACAATAATTTGATATATTATATCCGATACATACAGATTAGCGTGCCCTCCGAGGCACGGAAGCACGCATGAAATTCATCACTAGCGGGCCCCCAATCGAGTACCGCGTGGCGGATTCTAAATTAATATTAGTAGATACAGAGATAGCCTGATTTTATAGTATGATAGTCTATTTTAAAGTTGCTTTTTATTCACAGTGCTTTATATCCCATAAATAGGACGGTGACGTTAGATATTTTTACTGCAAATTGCAGTATATGTATGAGATTTGTGTTATAAATATCAGTGCAGAAAACTTTAGAGGGCATTTCTACGTAATATTTATTCCGTGGTCTCTTTCGTAATAAAACGTGAATGAAATAAATAAATTCGCAGCTAACCGGCAAGCGTGGAGACAGTGAAAGTTAATTTGAAAATGGAATAAACAGAAACCAACCAATGGTGTGAGGTCTCGGGGGACGGCCGGCCAATAGCGTGCAGGGGATTTTCGCGCGCAGAATTTTTATTAGCCAAGATAATAACGCGCCATTTTGTGACAGGTTTCCTTTTTCGTTTTTACGTGCTGTAATAGAGATGTGAATACGAAAATTGCACGTGTCTCTGATACCTATATTCATATGTTAAGTTATCGATTCTATTATTGTTTTTGATGTTAATTATTTACCTAGCTTTTAGAACGGAATAACAATTATTTTTGAATAGTAATTCCATAGACTAGTAATTCATTGAAATGTTTTTAGGTAGCAAAAAGGAAATGAATGAACCAGAATGACTATTAAAAATCTGTTTGCGTAATTTTTTACAATATAATGAAGTAGATAGTAAAAAAATGCTTTTCTCTGTATGGCACAACACTATGAATCGCTGAAAGAAATCGAAATCGACGCGAATGGTACAGTGTGATACGAAAACGTGACGATCTCGGATCTCGTGAGTATTGATATAGCACTATAGAGCGCTAGTTAATATAGCACTGTGTCAAGAATCTTTTTGATATTGCAGTCCTTATGATTTGAAATTTATCCACTTATATCCGCAGATTGGGTTCTAGTGACGACTTATAGCGGGAAACCGCTGGATCCACAGGCACAGGACCGGGCGGAGTGGCGCCACTGAGGGGAGGCCTATGTCCAGCAGTGGACCTCCAAAGGCTGATGGATGGATGGACCACTTAGCACCAGGTTGCCTACCTCTTTGCTAATAATTTACGTTATAATTTTAATTCGCGTTACGAAAAGAACCGACTTTAAAATTGTCGCGTACATAATGCATATTTAAGACTTACGAGTATGTAGTTTTCTCAAGGATGACGTTCTCAGAACTGGGTGAGATGCTTCTGCATCAGCTTTCAAATAAAAAAAAGAATCATCCCGATCGGTTCACCCCTTCGAAAGTTATGAGGTAGGCATAAAAAAAGAAAAAATACTGTTGAATGAGAACCTTTTTTTATAGATTGGCTGAAAAGACTTAGAATTAAACAAAAGAACATTTTTGAAACTCATTTAAAGTGAAAAGTTTTGTTCCTTTAACTACAAGTGCATTTAAATTAAGAAAAAGGAGTTTAAAAGGATTAACAAGGTTAAAAGTTTGAGTTAGGTTTAAAAGCTTTGAGAGATAAGTTAAATCCTCGTTAAAATAAATAAGTATACCTACAGTAAAACTGTTTGATATATAATGTATCTTTAAATTATTTAATTTGGAAGTAATAACCGAAAACATGCACATAAATTGCTGTAAATTTTTTATTTCAAATTAAAAAATTTTTATTTATCATAAGGTATACACATATACACTGAATGAATGTCAAATAATACGAAACATCAGCTTTAAGCACCTTTTTGGATAAGGTAGGCTAAGAGAAAAAAGCTGGCGAAAAAAACTCTCGACATTCATTTAAAATCAAGTGTATAAATTACAAGTTATTAACAAATTATACAGTATAGCTTAAGACTGATGGTGAGCACAAGTGACAGCTAAGCATGTGCGTACATGGTTTTTTTTGTCCTTGTACTTACAAGGACAAAAAAAACACCCTCCAAATAAACTAAATCTGTGAATGTCATTTACTTTTAAAAAAATTACCACAGTGTCATGGAACATGGACAAATACAAAAACAGAAACACAACTCACACCGGACGTTTGTTAAAACATTATCTGTATAAATTCCATTTTTAAATTCGATTCGATATTGCTTCTATTTTCAAATGAAAAAATATTCAGTTAGCAAAACGCGGAGGCGGGTTTCCTCGCCCGCGGCGTGGCTAATTATACTTCCCGGTTGCCGCGCGATCGCGACCAATGAAACGCTTTTGAAAGCTTTTGAATACAATCCACAGATAATATTAAATATTACGTTCATAAATCGAACCCATTTAACAAACTGTGTTACTGCGTTATATAAAATTAATAAAAGTCACCGTAACAGTGTAAAAACTGTTAGTTTATAATCTAACTAGTCAGCTTGTAACTGACAAAATATTGTGAACTGTATGTGCCACAGACCATTAACAAACTAATATCTTACTTTTCAAAAACTTGACATGTTTTGAACCAATTTTTATACTTGGAAAAATATATCACGGAGGTGACGGAAGGATTATCCCTGACTCCAATTGACTAAAACCCCAAGTCATCCTTCTCTATGTTATTTTAATCGGGACCACGAGTCCACACGGAACCAGGACACCACAAGGTAGCCCCTCCGGCCACAGGATCCCTCTTTTAATGATGAAGCTAGATGATAGAGTTTCTTCATCTATCACTGTAAAGTGCGCTCGGGAACATGTTTTAACCCTAACCTAATCTAATTAGAAAGCCTACTTATAATAATAGGCTACCCTATCCAGTTATGCATTAAAAAATAATTGTATAATTGTAGACAAAATGCAATGGAGATCAATAGCTACACCGTAGGCGGCTACGTGCAATGTACGGTTGCTACGAGCACCGCGATGCGCTACGAATATAAACATGCTACGCAAGATCGTAGAGCTCAGCACATACATGTATGTATTTTGTAGCGTCTACAATGTTAGTTATGTTCCTACTTAATTTCAATACAATACATTTAGTTGGTGTATTCTCGTTGTCCCCATTGTCCCCAATATATATATAAATAGTTATTTTTACATGGACACTGTTGCTTATACATAGGCATAAGCTGGATAACTATCGTTGCGATAGCTAAATAATTTAAACTTAAAGGAGGTTGCTAATTCCATTCGTTTGTATGTACTTGTAACTAATATTATAATTTCAGCCCTTTCAAAGTTTATTGGTACCTACTTTCCAAAGGTGCTGATACCAACCTCAAATAACAATTTAGCCCCGGATTTGTTAATTTCAATATTTTGAGTTAATCAATGTAACTTTTCAAAATTACTTATAATATATTTGCAAAGCCTTTTAAACGTTTAAGTAAAACGAGTATATTATACCTACCGCTCGGTAACGTTGGTTAATGTTTTTCGTAAAATTACCCCACGCAGTACTAACGGCTGGTCGTGGAACTCAAGAGTTAATTAAAAGTGAGATTCGCGACTCAGAAAGTTCCGTTTCAGAGTATTCAACCCTTTCAGCTGGCGCGCATAAACCGTGTATAGGTAATTAGTGACTCTGACACAACTTTATTTATTTCATGACTCGAGTTCGTTTAAGAGGTTTAAGTACAGATGGATTGGACTGTGTTGGTCCTTTGAGTAATGGGTAAAAGTAATTTAAATTACTTGATTTGAACCTGGGGAATCGCGACGAAACCAAATTGTGCTTGGATGGATGACCCGCGTGGTGTGTGGTTACCAGACCAGTTTACCATTCGAAGGGTTCCGGGTTCGATCGTCGGCGGGGCAGAAATTTAAATGATGAATTAAGATGTCTGTTCCCGGTCTGGGTGTTTGTGTAATTGTTTAGTGTGTGTCCATGACAACAAGAATCCTTTTTCCTTCTTTACACTCGACATCCTTCTGCACACGAAGGCATTGTCTTCACGCTTTTATAAGCTGAAATTTTGAAACGACAATGACGTATCGTGTAGTACGTGACTGACGGTATACGTGTATGGGATACCGTTTTGAGGTTACATTTAGCCGATGAGTATCCTTTTTTATATAACTTACTAGCTGTGTTCACGGTTTTACTCGCGTTAAGAATTGTAACGTAATGTTGGATAGCCTATAACCTTCCTCATAAATGTTGCTATCATACACAAAAAGAATTTTTCAAATCCGACATGTACTTTCAGAGATTAGCGCGTTCAAACAAACAAACTCTTCAGCTTTATATATTAGTATAGATTTTTTTTAAGAAACCCATGTAATCCGCAGGAAATGCCTCTGTGGAATTCCCTAATTTAGCCGTTCGTGGCAGAAAGACGTCTAAATCGTACCGCGGAGGACTGGAGGAGTCTGGATGAGGGCCTATAGATATATTTGATTAAAATGATCAAGTCCTCTCAGTCGGCGTACAAGAGTTTATTCGTGCTCTTTAGCCGAGTATCTCAAAGGTGTAGAGCTGAGTTACAATATGCGCGGTACGCTTCCGCACACAATGCTCACGAGTTCTGCTTTAATGTTTTATATGTGTCGCGTTTTAAATATATGTTTGTAATTTTAATTTATTTTTCAACCAATTGTACCGTTTTTTAAAATATATTTCATATAATTAAGTCTACGATTTTGTACCGAATCGTTTATCTTCTTCTATATATATATAAAAATGAATGTTTTTTCTGTATGTCATCGATGAACTCAAAATCTACTGGACCGATTATTATGAAAATTTATGTATATATATACAAGTCTTCTCAGTCGGCGTACAAGAGTTTATTTGTGCTCCTTATAAATATATGTATGTAAACACATATACACACACACACACACGCACACACACACACACACACACACACACACATGTATATATATATGTGTATATATATATGTGTTCACACATATATATATACACATATATACGTTTAGGCGTATAACTTTAGGCTGATATAAATCAGCCTAAAGTTATACTGCATAATTAATAATTAAAATTTGTTCTTTATACACTTGATTTTAAAGGAGTGTCGAGAGTTTTTTTCCGCCTTCTTTGTCTGCCAGCGTACCTTAGCCAAAAGGGCGCCTAAATCCGATACACATTATTTCACGTTCATCCAGTATATAAAACCGTATGAAGAATAAAACATATTGATTTTTGGTCTTATCACTTTTGTCAACAACAGTACCCGGTAAGACGGTCGGTAGCCGCAAATTTGGGCGCGCGCTAAATGTTGCACGCCACCGGCTTACTGGGGATCACGGAATATTACAGCCAGCGTACAATTATAACGTTCCTTTTAATTACTGAATTTAAGTTGTCATTTATTTCTATTTAATGTAACTTTTTATTTGATAATATTTTATTGGCGTAGATACGAGAATGTATGATTATTGCTCCTTAAGAAAATTACTAGTATTAAAAAAATTTTTTATCGATTACGACGTAGCAAATGCGTATGCGCCACTGATATTTAGTGGTTTAATCTCAAATGGAAGTGAAGTCCTATCTAATGTCAGACTTGGAGACATTGCTAGTCATTAGGATTGTAACGGTCGCCTCAAATAACGCGTCTCTTTCGCGTCACCGCCATCCACCCTACCCAATCAAACCGCAAGAAATGATGAGTTTAAGTCAATCTATCTAATATATAAGATGCCCGTGTCACGGTGTTCGAACTTGAACTCCTCGGAAACGGCTCGACCGATTCTCATGAAATTTTTTGTGCGTATTTGGTAGGCCTGAGAATCGGCCCACATCTATTTTTCATACTCCTAAATGTTAAGGGTGGTCCACCCCTTAGTTTTCTATGTTATATGCGGTAAGTTCGCGGGGTTAGCTAGTATTAATATATAAAGATGAAGAGTTTTTTGTCTGTTTGTTTGAACGCGCTAATCTCTGAAATTACAAGTCGGATTTGAAAAATTCTTTTTGTGTCTGATAGCTAGATTAATGAGGAAGGTTATAGGCTATCAAGCGTTATATCACAATTCTTAAAGCGGGTCAAAACCGCGTGACACAGCTAGTAAAGAATATACCTAGACACTTTATGGGTAAGAGTCCTAGGTTCTCCTTAGGCCTAAAATATCGCGATTTATCTTATACATACGCGTATATAAAATTCTCGTGCAACAGTGTGCGTGATTGAACTCCTCCGAAAGGGCTCGACCGATTCTCATGAAATTTTGTGTGCATATTTGGTACGCCTAAGAATCGGCCAACATCTATTTTTCATACCCCTAAATGTGGTCCACTCCTTAGTTTTTTATGTTATATGCGGTATGAAGTTCGCGGGGTCAGCTAGTATCATATTCCTATAATAGCCTCTACGAGTATAAGGCTGACTAAAAACTAAATTATAACCAGTCACATCTTGTTATAATTTTATGCAAGTTATATTAAGTTGTACAGATTTATAGCACTACAACATTGCATTCCCGATTCAAGTGACCGCAAGATGACACTCAATATGCCTCTGTATGTGCCTCGATTCCATTTAACAATATTGTGGTATCTAATCGTCAGCCTATTCACGGACTCTGTGTAAATTATTTAAATCTTATTATTACTTACGTCGACTTAATAATGCAATTAAAACAAATTCATTTTCCTCGCGACATAGGTACCTAATTAATTAATTGTATCACAATAATAATGAATAAATCTGTTAATCAGCAAAAGAAATAATAAAACCGTTTTTCTTTTAAATATTTAAAATATCAATTATGCTACTAACCAGGTCGTAGAAATTGCCCACTGCCTTTTTCCTGTTAACTTCTCTAATCTCCTCTTTGCTCCTCTTCTCTTCTCTCCTCGACTACTTTCTTCTGCTTAGTCGTCACATTTCTCCTAGAACATCGAACTCACCAATGGTAGACCGAAATTCACTCACTAAGCTATCACTGCCCTAACTAATTAATACCATCATGCTATTCAGGTAAATAACCAAGGCAGAATAAATAAACAAACACACTTTGTTTACCGAAAGTCAGTGCACTATCGTTCTCACGTGTCCAAATAATTGCTTCATTATCATTAAGCGAAGATGACAGCCGAATGTCGTGGCGTGGGTGTTTTTGTTTGCGGCGCTGCCCGCACGCGTGGGAAGTGAACTTGGCAGAGCGTTCTCACACCGCTTCACTTCACTGCCAGGAGACAGGGTTGTCTCAATTATGCCACTGTACATAAATAAATACACAAGTAACTAAAAAATAAATAAATAAATAAATAAAATAAATACACTGTAAATAATGGAACTGAAAAAGCGAAAATACCTATGATGTAGTGTGAAAATTTGTATCGTTTATGTCTTTTTATGTGCGATGTACAAATGATAAAAACTTTAATATCTAGGCAACTTCAAATAGTATAAAAACCCTATCAAAGTCCGTAGCACCTACCATTGATTATCTATCTAATTATAACAATGCTAGATACCCATTCAAGAACTATAGGTAGGTATAACTTTGACTAGGCAAATGATTGTCGATTAGGTACGCTGTTTCATATAAGAATTCGTTCTGGAAAAATTCAGATGTAAATAATTTTACTTTAGAAAACGTGTAGGAATCCGTCACAAATATAATCTTCCATATTATACATCATTTATTTTTAAATAAAACACGACCACATGAAGATAGTTGACAACCCTACAAATAAGAGTAGGCACTAAAGTGCAGTAATGGAAACAAGTGCGTCGTTACTTTTATTGAAAAATTGCAATGTGACAGTTGCACTTGTTGTCGCTGCAGTTTTTTTGCACGTTCACTGATAAATAAAACATTGATTTACAGTTTACGTGGGAAAGAAAGAATTATCAGAAGAAGTAATTCGGTAGGAAGAGGGAGGCCTCCCCTGAATGATCTGATCTTTCCCAGGATATTCGATTACCGATTCAATAGTTGATAGAGGCATTGTATCTCAAGTCCAGGCCTCTTCCAGACCCCCTGGAAAATACTCCTAGCTACGCAAATGTCGGAGGACATTTTGAGTAAGAAACGACCATCTTAATAGGTCGGTCTTAATCTTAATCTTAACACTCAGAAGTAGTAATGTTTCAACGTCTCGCCTGCATGTATGATGAGAAGGCATCCTGTGGTGCGTCCGTGTAGCTGGGACCAGAATTCGACGGTTTCACCTGCTTTCTTCCCCCTTCTGCTTCTGGGGGGTGGTTAGAATCGGAGCTCGAAGAGTATACCTTAAAACTCCGAGAAGAATGTGTGCGGCAAAATCTCTAGTTCTTTTTCAAATTTAGTGACAAAATACCACGGTCGATCTAGTAACTTTGAATAATTTTCCAATTTTGATAATATTCATTTGAAGTACCCAAATATAAGATTGTATTTCATAGTATGTATTAATTTATCAATTAGTTAAAGTACCTACTGGAAAAGAATACTGATTAAAAATCAAAAGAATTTATAGGTAAATAAAAAGTGTGTCGAAACTTTGTAACGGAAAATAATTAAATCAACAAAAAGGATAATAATGCTCCTAGGTACTCATTGTTTCAGCTTGATGGAAGTTGATTTGATATACATAATTGGACCTTGCAATTCCGACACCTAGTTTTACTTAATTAATTTATTATCATTTAATTAATAAGTTGACAATAACACAAACAACCTTGTATTAACATTGATTAGGGCAAATGCAAAAACGACTGGTGACACAATGGAGGAAATTGTTAGTATTGTCACTATGTTTAATAATAAGGGTCTGCGCTGATTACGCAGAAAAGGATAAATCATTCTCCGACTATCTGTTATATAAAAAGACAGGAACCAATCAAGACTCAAACTGTGGACGAAATAATGATAAGTATAAAATTATACTTATTTCAAAATTCAAAATTGTCGCACACATACTTAATGCTTTGCATATTTAAGACTTATATGGTTTTCTTATGGATGCCATTGTCAGAACTGGATTTCTCACGGGAAGCACCAGCTTTCAAATAAAAAAAGAATTAACAAAATCCGTTCACCCAGTCCAAAGTTGCGACGTAACAAACATAAAAAAATACAGGCTAATTGAGAACCTCCTCTTTTTTTGAAGTCGGTTGCTAAAAACTGCATCCATACCAACTCAATTGCATTAATTTAAAAGACTTTGACCCTCTACTATCTTTGCCCGACAAACCGTTAACCGCTATATAGGTATTATTTGGAGTTCCTAGATTCTGTTCTTCAAAAGCAAAAAAAAAAGATTTTAATTCTTTTTCTAAAATCGGTTAATTTATTAAACTAAGAACGAATAGTGATAGCTATAACGAAAAGGAAAGTTCAAAAAAATCAAATTTCAGCTCGAAATAGGAATCTAAAATGCGCACGCGCACTTATTTCATGTCTTCGCTAACGATCTAATGAACTCAACCGGAAATAGATCGTGTGCCCGAACGATTACGGGCTTCGGCAAAAACTGAACATTTTAGCTAAAAACCGCTTGATTATGCATACTTACAAAAAGAAACACGAAAAAGTGACTTCGTTTCTCACGTCTTCAAAAAACTACAACACTTTTTCACTGTTTTTTTTCACTGAAAATTTTACTAATGTTTATAAAATTTGAAAGCGAATGTTCAACCGAAAATCTTCATTTATTTCAAACCAGGATTCGGCAACACATGCGACTCTCGTCCCTATGTGTTTTGGCCTGTAGTTTGAAAATAAAAGACTTACGGATTTATAACCTAACTAGGTACATAATTTACCTAAGTATGAACCTATTCCTTTTGAAATCGCCATAGAAGGTGGCCTACTTTAATCTTATACTATTAAACGTACAATATTCGTATTTAATTTTATATCCATACTTCTATTAATATAAAGCTGAAGAGTTTATTTGTTTGAATGCGCTACAAGTCGGATTTGAAAAATTCTTTTTGTGTAGGATAACTACATTATAGGCTATCAAGCATTGCGTTACAATTCTTAAAGCGGGTGAAATTGCGGGGCACAGCTAGTCTTAATTTATAGCACTTTCTCGATAACGGCTCCATCGATTTCGATGAAAATTGCAAAGGTTTTTTTCGGGTCTTAGTTTAGATACCAGATACTCCTGCATAATTGCAACAATTTTTAACGACGGAAGTTGGTATGAAAACTACGCAATATTTAATAAATATTCTGTTATGTTATATCTAAGTTAATCTGTTTTTATTTATAGGCTCTACAGTTCTATATGTTAAAGATGCAGTTATAAACAGGATGTCGTAATATACAACTAATTCTAGTAATAATTACCGTCTATAAATTGGATTTAAAATTTTATAGCTTCAAAACATTTATTATCTAGTCATAGATTTATTTATGATTCATTTATTATTCAAGAATACGTGTATTCAAATATCATCGGGATTAGGTTTCAGAAGTTCAATGAGGAATTAATTGATAGCTTCACCAAGTCATTACTATTAATGATTTAATGATAGAAATATGCAGAAGAATGATCTACACTTAATTTAAATAAGGACTTAAATATCAAGGTAGGTTTGTTAATTGGGAAGCACAACTTGTCTTATCAAAAGCGAATTAAGCTGACTATTTATCGGTTTACACTAACCTTACAAAAGTCAATTTTGTATTCAATATTAAATGCATGTCTACTTAATTTATGTAAAGCGATATTAAATAATTAACGATATTAAATTATTTTTTCGTTCGTAAAATCGTTTTCATACATTTTTTTCTAAATCTAAAATTGAAGTTTGTAGGACACTTATTTTTTGAGTAAACAAATTTTTTTAAGTGTACTAAGCAACAGTGCTGTATAGGAAGGTACGGAAAACTACTGCTGAAAATAGACGAGACTTTTAACAAACTTTTATACTCATAAACTGCTACAGACTGATATAACTTGATTATCAAAGAATACAGGCTTAATATATACATTCGCTCCTTGAACACAGAAATAAACCTAAGTACTGTTACTTTTAATACCGTAAAAAACTAAACAGTTGATGAAACTCGTACTGATAGACAGTTTTCAAAACTAGTTTGTGGCGCCCGCGCATAATAAAATTAATAGTCGATCTCATCGCGGAAGCGACAGCAAAATAAAGTAATTATATAGATGATACTACGAGAAACATTAAGATATGTGTACATAATAAAAATACACATTTCATGACAAAAGAAAAGTTTGAGCTAAAGACATATCTAAATTTAATTCTCCAATAATTCTTAAACCGTATTTGGAACTTTAGTAACATTACTGTTGTCAAAACGTGTTAAATAAGATGGATACAAAAAATACCCATATTTTATTACTCAATGCATAAAATAATTGATTTGATTAGTATTTCACATGACAAACATAAGAAAGCTTTGCTTGCCTTCAACCTTTTCTTATGTCCCACTGCTGGGCACGGGTGTCTCCCCACAACCGAGGAAGGCCTGGAGCATACTCTACCACGCTGCTCCAATGCGGGTTGGTTGGTTTGCTTTACTTTTGTAAATAACAATTAGATTATATCGACTTTAAACATAATTGTTTTGTTAGGCACCGAACATTTTTCATTAAAATCAATTTTGCGCTCAAGTTTAATAATAAAATACGAAGTACAAATAAAATTAAACGCGGATCGGCTCATAGTTTACAAAACTAGTTTGCACTTAATTGGTGGTCATTCTGACGGAAGCGATAGCAGCCGCATCGCTCATGTATAGAGATATAGTCGACAGCTTAATTAATTGCTATAAAAATGTGGATTTTGATTAAACAGTTTGTCAAATTATATCCACCGATTAATCAAACTGTTTATTTAGTTGCGCATGAGCAAAGTTATTAAGCCCATTTTTATCTCGATTTTTTCTTTGCATTCAATTTATATAAAATTATATTATGTACATACTTTTGTTAATTATGTATTGTTCATTATGGTTATTCACTCTAATTCCTTTTTTAAAAATCGCTTGACGCAAATGTTATGTGACGACTACATATTATTAGACATAAATAATATTAGATAGGTATATTAAAAATAATCTTTATTGTTCATTGAAAAAGTGTCTACCCTAGTCATTTAGTGGATTACTTTATGAAACAAAAATGTGAACGATAGCACATTTAAGGCATCACTTTTCTTGGATTCAGATTTTCCTTATGCCACTGTTAATTGTCTATTATTTGATCTAAGGTAGTTGATATGCCAGTACTGTCCTCATATAAATTTCCGCGAACATAGTAAGCTATGATAATGCTATTTGACAAAAATATTACGAACTTTCGTCTTTTAGGGTTTGAAATTCAAAGAAAAACTACTTTTCTGCACCTGTTATGCTATCTGTACCAACGTGAGCTGTTAGTAATTCCGTAGTTCTCTGTCAAAATTCGCCTCGGCCGGAAACCTGGCCGTGGGAACGGGAGACGATCTGTTTTCTCAATAAAATCGCAAATAACTGCTATATTTTAAATAGTGATAGCTTTATTCCTTTTTTATCGGTTCGCGAAACGCTGAATAACGATCGCTGTATACTTTTTTGGAGATACTCGTGCTGTTTGTGTTAGCACGTTTTTTGGTGATTGTTTCCCTGTGTTTGTGGTAGGTACGTGTTAATTGTTTTTGATTTGAAGGAGAGTGTTCAAGTAGTTAATTAATATACGAGTAGTCGGATCAATTCGAGCGCCCGCGTAGTGTAGTGTTCACCACGCCAGTCCACCATTCGAAGGGTCCCGGGTTCGTTCCCCGGCGGGGTAGAAATTTAAATGACGAATTTAGATTTCTGTTCCCGGTCTGGGTGTCTGTGGGTCTTTGTATGTGTCCATGGCACCCAAGACACAGGGAATCCTAGTGTGGAGCTGTGAGTGTGAAGGGTTATTTATTTTATTTATTTAACTAATAACTAATAAGCGCTTGAAATATAGTAGGTACGATGCTTTCGCAAACTCCCGTCCGAGTTCAAGGCATTGATCATAAATATCCTCAAACACTTTCCTTTTCTATTCTATAGTTATATTTTATGTCCTTTTTAAAACCCCAGCACCGTAGTAACAAAGTTTTTAAAACAGCTCGCGTCAGAATTCAAAAACTCATTAAAATATTGATGTTTTCAAACCGACGGTTAATTTAATAGACTAGAGTCTGTGAGGGGCGGCGCTGAAGATGATTATGAATAACCTTTTAATAATTACAGTGATAAAGGCTTACACGCTTCTCCGGTAGACTTTATTATACCCTTTCATAACATAGGTATCCATGTAGACTTATAAAAGCAGGAAAATGCACGCGGGCAAGCCGGTATATTAAATACCTAACGCTTCACTAGGATTGCCTGTGTCGTGGGTCGATAGACACATACTCATACGTACAAAGACAAGTATCAACACCCACACCGGGAAAAGAAATTTAAATTCTTAATGTTTTAATTTAAATTCAAAATCAATAGGCTTTTGATAGGATAAGTAATATATGAAGATACCCACGTTGCGCTTCTAAACGCTTGTTACTTAGGTTTATTTATTTTGGGAATTCTAATTTGTTTTGGATTTATTTCCTATTGAGTTTTTTATTGATTTATATTAGAAAATTTTACAGAGAAATTAAGTTCATAGGAATATGCCTTCAACGAAGGTTCATAGGAACATAATTCCTTTTAATTTCATTTCCCTCGATTTGTGTTGCCAATGCAAATGATTTCAAAGACATCAAATAATCGGTAGCCTCAAAATCAAACGTTCCGGGTTCTATTTTGCCGCAAAATAAATATTTGTTTTGTTAATTGTTCTGCTTGAAGAGTTTTCTTGTGTTAGTGAAGCCTATTGTTTGCCTGCGACTTAAAAAATGTGTACCTTAAAATAATAGCGTTAAGAAACCACTCGATAACGGCTTGTCGCAACGTTAAAATTTAAGATATCGGCTTAAAAACTGATCTCTTTACCGAGTTGCATCATCCTTATTACAAAACGACCTTGTGCAATTTATCTTTACATTAAATTAGTAATGATCCTTAAAAATGATTTCTTGGACGTGTCTAAATGTTTTAAAGGATTAAACAGATTGTTTCTTTGGGGTCAGTTTTATACTAATATAACATAATTTATATTCCTTTAGGACTCAGAATCTAATTAAGATAATTATGAAGCACGAAGCACACGCTAGTCATAATTAGAAGGTTTCTTAATTGAGAGGGTCTGTCTCATATTGAGCGGCAGCGTTCTAATAAAGACTGAGTGATTGACACGATCTGTCTTGGGTTCAAGTAGCGTTGCGAACGAAGATTTCTTCAAAGTAACTGACTATAACCCGATAAAGTGGAGGAGTGAATGGGGTTTATTGCGGTGCACTGAAGCTGGGTGCTTGATAAATTGGCTGTGTAATACGGTAGGCAGAGGGGGGCGGCATGCAAATGGCAGCTATACTTGGCCACGAAGCGGCCGGCCGCGACCGTGGGAAAACTATCGCCTGTGGCGAGCCAAGCACGGGGCCGCATTTGAAGCGTGGATTTAATTGTAGGTATTATTTCTTCGATTTCATTTATTCATTTTGCATTTCATTCATTTATTTAATTGATAGGAAAGTTTAATTCGAAAAAAGATTATTATAGATTATTTTTGCAAACAATAATTAGGTTTCTTTATTATTTACAAAAATAAAAACAAACAACAACATAATAACTCCAACTAAAAATGTATATAACTCTAAATATATAAGGTAATAGTAAATACTATCACTATTATTTATCCACATTAATTACTATTACCTATTAAACATCCGAAAAATGCTTCCTTGAGTCTACTCGTACCTAAATATCGTTATGATTGATTGATAATAGTCTACGCAAGTACCAATTAATTAGGTAATCAAACATACCTCTATTTCATTTCCAGACTATAAAGGTAACCTATCTATCTGCATGACACTTCGCGCACGAATCCAGAAAACTAAACGAGAATCGTTTATTTGAATTGGCTCGAGATGAAAACCACAATCGGTGAGTCCGTCTCTGCCCGCTCGTGCAGAGACCGCGAGCGCGTGACGGCGGCGCGCGCCGCACTCACGACTTCTGACGCGACTTCTTTACGTAGCCGAGATATTCCAAGAAACAATCAAATAACATGGATATTTAAATTAAATCATATTATGGGAGATATAACTACCGTTCCAAATAAAATCTATTAAAATCACCAAACCACTTTTTAAGAAACAGAGGACATAAACCTTTAAATCGTAAATTCATACACATCCGCTTAGTAATATACTTAGATTTAATAATCGTATCTTGTCGGTAAAAGGCTTAAGTACCTAAAAAGGTGTTTATAATACAAAGCTGGACGCGCATTTATTCTATAAACAAATTTTTTATCCTAAATTAATTAGAAGGTCCTGTTTATAGCCGTAAATGAATGCGTTGCTACCTACGAGGGCTTAGGTTGTCGCTTCAAATTAGCCTTCGGTATCTGCACCTCCGACACGAAAACACAAGAACTTGACACAAGTCTTATTGGTGTGGCGGTGGTACCTCCCAGGGCGAACTTTGCAATATCTACCATTAATCATTTATTAGTCGAAGTTTATTCTTACAGATAATTCTTTTATAATTCATGTACCTACTTACACCTACCTTCAGAAACTCGCATCATTGATGTACCTACCCAAGTAATAAATTACGCTAAAATGATACTCCAAGATCTATATTATAATTCAATACTGTACAGTTGGTTGCAATGAACTAATTTCAAAATATATATCACAATACGAACGACCCTGAAACGTTCGCGGCATCTTTCAAATACTTATAATGTGTTAATATTTAAGTCTAAAAAATACATTGAGATCTAAATGTAATTTCGCGTCACGAATCTCTTAGCCGCGTAAAAAATAACAAATATATAATTAGAAACGTGACGACCTCTGTAGCTCGAACCATCAAAGTTAATTGATTGTAGAAAAAGTATTGCAGTATGCTGTTCAGGGAGCGCGAGTGGGGAATCAGACGTGTTTTTATGAAGTGATTGATACACATGTTAGGGTTATTTTTATGTATTTTAGGTATGTTTGATAACCCGATTTACTGATCAAACACGTCTAACAGAGGTACCTATATAGGTATCGACTAAGGAGGTTAATCAATGCATTAATTATAATGAAGCTTCTTGCAACTGAATTACAAAGAAGTTACAAAAAATTCAAGCCGGATGAAAACACAATTAAATCCAAGCATGCACCGCGAAAATTGGCCTAAGCATCAACGATACGTGATGCCCACCTATTTTGTTACACCAAATCAAATATCTCACGGCCATAATCTGTATCGCGGGTATCCGTAGAATTTCACCGGCAGTTCCCACGCCGGCGCGCACGCAACCACCAATTATACCGAACTATTTCTAAGTACGATGCGCCGACGGCGTACGCTGCCGCTACTTATTTGGGCGATCTTAAAAGTGATCTGATTTTCACAATTATTATCTTTTGGAAGAGTTAGACAGGTTTGATTAACGACCTGTATGGTGTGGTGGTTACCATGCCGGTCCACTATTCGAAGTTCGATTCCCGGCGGGGCAGAAATTTAAATGATGAATTTAGATTTCTGCTTTCGGTCTGAGTGTTTCTGTAAGTAAATGTCGTTGTATGTGTCCACGCCACCCACGACACAGGGAATCCTAGTGAGAGGCTGTGAGTGTAAGGCGTTATTTATTTTATTTTTATTTTAAATACATTTTCAAAGGCCCTATTATGAACTATTCATCTTATCCTTTATTATAGAATATAGATAGCCAAAATACGCCTACACCATATGGGTCGTCGAATTTGTATAGTTTCTATAGTTAACGACAACTAAACGATACTTGGACATCAGGGCAATCTCATCCTTTTCATCCCTAAGAGACCTGAAAATTGGAGTTCCTAGTTCCTAGTCAGAAACATACTCGTAACACTAACAAGCGTGTCCGATACCCATCTAACTAATCCGTAGCATCGTCGCTTCCCATAAAATTTTATTGAGCTGTATATTCGAACGCGATCAATTAATATTTCCTAAAAAACGTTCTCAGAAACGCAAGTGACTGAAGAGGTTCCCACGGCCGAGCATGCAAGAACATTTAAATATAGCCGGACTAATTCTAGGAGCGCGTGCGCGGCGCCCGTTAGCGACGGTAATAGCCGCTACCTTCACGTGCCTTCACCTTCTATATATGATACTCGTAAGTAGAACCTTATTAAGTAGAGTAGCGGGAAGACCAAAATCATCAGAAAGCATCCGAGTATCATGGGGGTATGAAAATGATGCGGAGCGCGCATAGTCTCGCTGGTACGAGTAGTGTGTTTCGCAAGCGATCACACTGTTAGACAACCACAGGCGCGGACGGTACTTGGATGGGTGACTGCTGGTGGCAAATATCATGCGCGCTTCCGTGCTTCGGAGGACACGTTTATCGATCGTCTGTCGGTCTCGGCTGTTATCCATAGATAACAATCGTTTAACCTAGTCGGAGACCCTTTGGACGGTTTGACAACATCCGACACGGGTTGGCCACTAGCCCATAATACCTCCAACAATTCGCATTGGAGGATCGTGGTGGAGTATGCTCCAGGCCTTCCTCACTTGTGGGAAAAGACCCGTTCCCAGCAGTGAAAGGGGCTTGTGGTAGATTCATAGGTACAGCTCTAAGGTTACTGCATTGGAAGGAGTCTTGTACGTCCAATAGACGGACGGACCGACTTGAAAAACTGTATGATATCTAATCATGGGTTCCAGATCATTATTTGTCATTTTATTAACTTTCTATTGTTCACCAAACTCAATTTGGTAGACCCAACAGTTACATCAGCCAGGCACCTTTTTTCCATAATTAATATATTTGTATTTATTTAGTTAGGTCAGAGCCTAAAAGCTTTATAGATTAGGATCAATAGATAAATTATTATCTTATCTCATTAAATTAGATATCTCCTTATCAGATGTAAAAGAAAATGAAGTTGTTTGATACATTTTTAAAAGGTCACTTTTAGAACTAGTTGTACGAGTTAAAATTATGTTTTATAATAATAACTTTAAGTCCAGCTACTGAAATCTCATTTTAATAAATATGATTATTTTTCCAATTACGGAGTATTTTATTCAGTTTATCAATTAATTTTGCCTCTCTAGGTATTCTACAATGTTTAGGCTAGGCCAAACCAGTTTATCCTGGGAGTGTGCGTCCTTATTTTAGGATGAACTAGTTTGGCCTAGCCTAAACT
>DWQK01000619.1:0-19567 GCA_018231225.1 Noctuana stator
TGGCCACTAACCCGTATCTCCACCAATCCGCATTGGAGCAGCGTGGTGGAGTATGCTCCAGGCCTTCCCCGGTTGAGAGGAGAGACCCGTGCCCAGCAGTGGGACATAAAAAGGGTTTTAGGCAAGATAGTCCATTTATCGAGTAAGGCTATCAAGCGTTACATTGCACTTCTTAACGCGGTTGAAACCTGGGGGCACAGTATTTTAGTGTGAAAAGATAAAACACGAAGTGTTTCTGCCAAATAACGTCATTTTCTTTAGTACTACTCGTATTAACCCACTTTGCAATTCTTTACGTTTACTAGAGATTTCGAAACGTTTAAGATACACGCTATTGTAGGCACATGTATATTACATGTCTACCACGTGTGTACATAAGTCAAAACCACAACTTTCTCGTAGGTATACATTATCAAACTATCACTTCATGCCGAGTAAAGTATTCATAGCAACCCTCTATATCTTCAAAGAGAGTTGCCTAAAAATTCCGACCACGTTTGTGTAACATAAGGGGTAATAATACCCCTGAATGTTCATAGCTCGTCACGGACGCGCAGGTGTGTTTGGGTTTAATTGTGAGATATTTCAACCCTGAGGGCACTCGCAGTACCCGTAGCACCTTAATATAGGACCGTCTAAAATTTAGCATTTCATATTTGAGCTCCGATTAAAGTGATGAGGTTTATAGCTTATTAGTTAAGGCGGATTTGTGAGGGAACGAATAAGTTTATGCAGATTATTGGGTGTCGTAAGCTTGGTTGTTATAACGCGGTTCTGGCTACCTTTTCGGTACGTTGAAGTTGAAGTAATGGTATCATAGGGGAACAATGGTTCAGGAACACATAGAGGACAAAATTTGGCGTGCTTCGGCAAGGCAAGTCTGGTTGAGTGGTGTTATCCATAATATAATATATATACATATGTGTGCACCTACACAGTTATTCTGGGAGACCAATTTGTGGTGCATTCGGTAGCTCCCTACATCGGTGAAACCTATCATGCCTATAAAAGGCTAGGATTTGTTTGCAAATTATTAGGCCGTCGTGTTTTATATAAAGAGACAGTCTTTATGTTTTTTGGCAGCAATCCCAGTTTTTATATTTTGTATAAAGTTTATTTTTATTTTTCATTCTTTCAACTTTTATTTAATTTTGAAATAAATTCAATTTGTACCGGGTTAACCTGATAAGTTAAACCAATTTTTGGGCCGCGGTAGCTATGCGGTCGCGTCATTTTAAAATAATTACACAGTAACTGTGTTTACACCATAGGCACCATTGTTTGAAATATATGTTTTTGATGTATTGAAAGTAAAATAGAGAGATACACAGCATTTTCATTTAAAAAAAATTATATTAACTAAAATATTTTAAATATTAGGAAACAATCACAAAACATGACTGTAATAGCGATATACTCGTATTATTATCTAATGTTGCCTATATTGATTTTTTTTTATTCACAAAGGTATCGACATTTTAGGGTGTACTGCACATTGCCCTTCGAACTACTCGTATAAAGAGTTATGTAAAAAAACTGAAGTGATTGTCTGCAAACCAAATATTGGTACTGAATGTTGATAGGAATAAAATTTATTTTTTGTGATTAAGTGATATGAAAAATAAATGTTAAAACATCGTTGTGGATCGACGATGCATATTCAAACAGCACTTTAGTTTTCCAATTACCCTCATGTGCGCTTTTGCGTGAAATGTGATATTGCCGCGACGGGCCAGTGTTTTGGTGGCGCTTAATTATTTTCGATTAAAAAATAATTTACTACGGATAAATAAATGGCTGCTTGAACTCGAATAATTTGTTCGATATTATTTGTGCTTTTGACTTTATTGAGGACGTCATTTTGCGGTTAAAATTGCAACATTGTAATGTCTTTTTAAATCTTCATAATTTAAAATGCACTTCACATTGCATTTATTGATTGAATGGAATATCGAGAAATGGAATGGAATTTATCTGAAGAATGTTATGAAAATATTAAAACTGCAACAGCATAAGTCTTGCATATGCGGCTGGTAGTGCAGGCATGTAACCGGTGCGGTGGGTTAAGGCATAGGTAAGTATTTGGGAAGTAATTTTGTACACTTATATTAAGTATGTAGAAGTTTCTAAGAATACAATGAGGCATGCGGTAATAAAGTCTATGTAATTAGGTACATTTTATTCTGCATAGAAGTTTTCAAAAATGTTCAAACCACTTGCTTGCTCTATTTAAACATGTAAACGATAAACGGATTAACTTAGATTCTTTCGAGTATGTTTTCAAACGCAAAAAAACTTTTACAAAGATATTTAGAAATATTTTTGTTATTATATACACTACGTATAGGATGCGACCGCTATAGTTTTCTATGCTTTGTATGCTTTAACCATGTTTTGCGTATATTGGTTTTACTAGGCACTTTAATCCACAATTTTTCTTGTCTTTATCGATGTCTTTTTAAACTAGTAAAAATCAAGTTTTTATTTTTAAACTTTGGGAGATTGTCCCGTGTTTATATGGCAAGTGTTTGGTTTCATCTAGTATAACATCAGAGCAAAGATGATAAATAGATTAATGTGGCTGACAGCGTTTTCGAACGTTTACGAAAAGTATGATTTAAATTATAATTTTAGGAGAATCGCTTGGAAATCATCTCGCTCTACGCAGTGGGTAGAACAAGTCTGTTTCAAATGTTTTGTCGCATACAATGCAATACTGTCCTGAATATTTTCTAAAGGCTTTTCACCGTTTTCTAAAGCGGTATATTTTAAATTGTCATTAGCGTGCTTGAGGTACTTAAGCGAATAATGTTGTTTTAAGTAAAATGCAGCAGTTTCTTTATTATACGCAATTTAGACGGAAATGTTTTGGTAGTAAATTAGGTTGACTCAAGATTGCTACTGCTACAGTCATTTCAAGAAATAAAATCAGAGCGTTACGATGTTTGAAGCTTATAGGAACTTTTTGTTTTAGTTATATTATCTTCATAAGAGTGAATCTTCAGATTACGGAGATTAATACTTGTATTGTAACAATCCGTTTCACATTTTAGTTAACTTTAATCTTAATGTAGGTACCGAAATACTTTATATTTTATATAGTTTAAAAGTTTTTTTTTTTTAACTTTTTATCTTCGTTGAAAAATAATGAAAATTTGGAAAATAATATCCCAAAATAAAACGGTATAAAGCATTTTTTTAAAGGTAGAATTGTCATTCATTATTAACTACTAGTACCTATTTATATTCCTCCCTGTTATATTCTTCGGTGTTACATTGTTCGGTGTTGACGTAATTTTTTTTCTAACAATATTTGTTTATGTTAATAAACGGTAATAAAATCACCAAAACAAATTTTACCGAATACATCTAAAGTGAACCCCAAGTGTACATTATTAGGTTACCGGAAGCCACTGGATAATTTGCGGCCTCCGGAGATAACGTAATACGTTCGAAGGTTCTACCTGCTCCTAATATAATGAAGGTTCGTAGCTTATTCTATGGTTTCCAAAAATTGAGCGACTGAAAATGTACAAAGGTTTCTTGGAATCAGCGAAAATGACTCGTATATTGTTAACGCTATTCTTATTGTATTCATTACGTTCAAATGTTTTTGAAAATTGGTTTACTATTAATTCATTCTTATAGGTAACTTCGTTGGTTTATTAGTAGGGGATTAAAATTAACTTGTATTTAATGTTTTCAGGGTAATTTAATTTTGAAGCGGAATAAATTCCTTCACTACTGAATTACTTCATTTGTTTCACGGTAGACATGGGTGCAGCGGTGGTACTTTCCCGGACGAACCATACAAGATCTACCACCTACAACTTTCTACCTACACTATTCGAATCCCAAGTTTATCTAGCGAGAAAATCGTTTAGGAATAATTGCGTTAATTTTTAATGACATTGCGGGTAGCCTCACAACAGTGGTTGACCTTGTTCGCGCTCAGTTTGTTCAGCGTCGCCGTCGGAATGAAAGACAAACAGACGGAAGATACAGAATTCCTCGAAGTGAGTGGATTCATTGTCGCTGGGCGTGACGGTACTGTACTCGGTACATCATTTGTATACTCGTATGTGTAGGGTTTAGGATGGGTACATCATTTATTACTTGTCTGTATTCTTATGATGATATGGATATTAATTATAGCATATTGGTTGCAAGTTGGGCATTCTTCAAAAGTTACTTAGACAAAATGGGAGTGGCATCGTTATGCGGGTACTGGGTTCTTACTTTTATGTAACACCCTCGATGGGTTTGTGGTGGATAACACCCTACCTCAGCATACTGGGTGAACCTAGAGGAGCCCGGAGATCTCTTGAAGAACGTTCTAGTGTTGTCCTGGCGCCCCTACAGTTCGACGGGACTGGGTAAAACAGTGCGACAATTATGGGTTGATGATGAAAATGGTTTATCTTTTAACTAAACCTGGGCTGGCTTTTTGAATTATTATTAGATATTAGAGATGAGGTCAGCCTCGAACATCAGGCAAGACTCTCAGGTTACGAGCATCAGGTAAGCCTCGAAATAAATTCATAATGGAAATAACAGTAGCCGTATTATTAACAGTATAAAACCAGACAGATAACCCCGCTCAGAGAACCATGTACTTCATTGCTCAATTTTGATGTCACGTAACCGCTGGCTGGCGCAACTAAAGTAAAAAGATCGCATTAGATCATAATAAACCCCCTGTATTCTCGTCAGTTTCAAGTCGTATGTTTAATTATGTTTCTTGGTATACAGTAAACGCAATCTGATTGTAATTTCTAGGAGAAGCCAAGAAGGTACTCACAGTTTATGTCTTGTTTGTTTTTCATTACTTCGAAGGCAAACTAACTTCAACTAGATACCCCTTTGGGCAGGTAACGTTGTTTTCTTTGGTTACGTAAACACATACGAAATAATCTTGATGTACGAGTATAGACACAGAGTAGTTCGGAGAGCTCGTTGATATTTCGACGAGGTTATGTTGGTTCTGGTTCTCAATCAATTTTTAATTTAAACTCTTCGTATTAATACGTTTCATATAGTTAAATTACGTAACCTGTTGCTCCATATATTTGCGAATGATAACCATTGAAGTTTAATTTATTTTATTTCTAACACATATCAATAGGTAGGTATATAAATCTTATAAGATCAGAAGTTCTCCTTCTTGTATAGATAATTATAATGTTGTTTAATTCAAACTTTTTTAATATAATTGGAACAGTAGAAAAGTTATAAGCAGAAAATAACATGTCCATGTAACTATGTCCGCTGTCATGTTCGTGCCGCGATGTTAGCAAATCATTCCCGTGAACGAATGTAAACTTATTTGCGCGCAGCCATCACGCAAAGACCGCCCCCTTAAGTAATAAATTACAAAATAGCAGTTAAAAGTGTTGTTAAATATTTGGAAAGTTTAACGGAAATTAGTTTACTTACAGTCTTCTCGAAAAATATGTTTTGCCGAATAATATTTCCTTCGGAAATTCTGGTTCAATTTTTCTTTTGTACATTGATCATGTATTTTATTTTATTGTACTTATATATCTATATCTGTTTTGTTGTTTTCTGTATTTCTAAACATCTATCTAACCCAATCAATATTGGCATTGTCAGAGTTGTCTATTATTGTAACAAATGTGTTGTACATCAAGAAAATTTTAAGCCAGGATAAAATTCCTAACTTATCGTTGAATAATTCAAAATTTTTGTTCATCATAAGGTGCCTGTTTGTATACACCAGATGAACGTTAAATAATACGGTACATCAGCTTTAGGCGTGGTAGGCCAGGAGAAAAAAGCACTCCTTTAAAATCAAGTGTTTAAATAACAAATTATTAACTATGCACTCCACCAATCCGCATTCGCATCTACCAATTCGCATTGGAGCAGCGTGGTGGAGTATGCTCCAGGCCTTCCCCTGTTGTGGGGAGAGACCCGTGCCCAGCAGTGGGCCACAAAAAAAAAGTGTTGAAGGCAACTATGCACTATAGCTTTAGCCTGATAGTGAGCACATGTGACAGCTAACACCCAAAACCGACTCTAATCCAAAGAACAATGTATAGGAATCTTCTTAACTCAACGAAGGTCACTAACACGACGGGCACAATTAACTTTGCTGCCAATTAATGACCCCAGTAAATACAGACGAGCGTCGCTAATTAAAGGGTCCCCGCGCCGCCAGCATCGCACCCTCACTCATCGCAAATGAGTTAGCTAACTAACGAATAACTTATTCAGAGCTCTTCCGGGTAGACCTTGGATTAAACCAGAAGAAAATACGGCACTTTTGACTTGGTTCTAACCATTTATATTGCTTTGGCTTATTTAGGAAAGGTCCGTGGTCCTCCTTAATAATATAATCTATGCATATAAAATGCTCTGTTCTGGATGACTGACTGATGGATCAACGCACAAGTTAAACCGCTAATCGTGAAGACCTGGAACTTGGAGGATGTATTATTTGTACGGCGTAGGTGGAAAATGAGGGCATTATTTGTATAAGATAACATGATTCTTTACATTGGTCCGACTAATAATGAAATTAACGCGGATCAAGTCGAAGACATAAGCTAGCAAAAAAATATTAAATTATTATAATTATAACTCACGTTACTAAGTCAACTGACTTCAAAATTGTCGCGCACTATACAAATTTGCTATTTTAAGACCTATATGTTATTTTCATGGATGCCATTGTCAGAACGGGACTAAATTAAAATGGGACCAAACGGGAAACATCAGCTTCCAAATAAAAGGAGAATCATCAAAATCCGTTCACCCAGTCGAATTGAGAACCTTTTTCTTTTGAAGTCTGTTGAAAATACGTAATATTTATACTCGTTTCGGTAACTTTTGTTCATGACGTAGTGCGGCTCTAGCCCACGTCCACACGTGTATTCGTACAATGAATATGCATTGTTCTCTACAAAATCCCGATAATACGTGAGGTATTACAAAATGTCAGCCTCATGTACGTGGACGAGATCGTAGCAATATTTTGTTCATGTTTTATTAATTTCTGATGTCGGTGTGATAATGATTTATTCGACAAAGGCATTAAAGATTCATTGTCGACGTAATGCAACTACTCGTACATAGATGTCGTACCTCCGAGTATATAGTCTCAATATTCCCATCCAACTTTTGACCGTGCTTGTTGTTTGCCTTTCTTTTTTTAAATTGGGTATAAATACTAACCATGGGACTATAAGCGATGTGGCAAATAATGTATTTGCCGCTTATAGTTCCATATACTCGTAAATAAATAACGCTTTACACTCACAGCCCTCAGTAGGTGTCGTAGACACATACAAAGACAAATACACAAACACCCAGACCGAGAACAGAAATCCAAGTTTATCATTTAAATTTCTGTCCCGACGGGTATTGCATCCGATACCCTTCGAATGGTGATCTGGCGTGCTAACCACTGCACCACACTGATCTTTATCATTTAATATTATGTGCTACATTATTGACTGTTCTGGGAAAACCGACAAATTGTTACGTCCATATAATTTCTTATAATGTTCCTTCTAAGTATTCTTTGCACACTCCCTTTTTATTTAGGGCAATTACGAATATTTCTCTACCAACAATAACAGCCGGCGCTGCACCCGTTCCTTTAACAGGTCAAATATTTTTATTTTCCCTTCGCAAAATACCCGACCTCATTATTACGAACTTCAGGGTGTTTTGATACTTCTAAGGAAATATGACTCGCTGCTTATAAATCAAGCTATATTCTTCTTTTTGCTATTTTTCTGACCGCTGGGAAATAATAAATTTCGCCTAATTTACATTTCATTCAGGCCGTTCCCTTTCGCCCTTTATTGAGCAATTTTCAACTTGTGTTCGCCTTATAATCTTAATTAATTCCGTAATCGCCTTTCATATTTTTGATGGGGCCATTAGTTCGTGGAGAATATGTAAATTGGAGAAAAAGTGCCAAAGGACGGTGTTGTTAATAATTTTAATTTCATAGCTTATGAAAAATGTCGTTGAGATCCTGTTAAGCGTTACCGTTTGTAAGAACTAAGAACACATTTTCTATTGAAGGATAATTTGTGCACGATTCAAATAAACTTATATTCCGTTTATAAATTCCAGAATTAAATACAGCAAAGTTTTAGTTGATAGATTATTAAAGTTCAAAACAAAGTTAATAGTAAATTTTATTAAAAGACCTTATAAAAACATAGTATTGTATGCATAATTAATGAAACATTAAAATCTACTAAAACCGACTGAAATAATTTTATAATCTCACACGCTAGTGACGATATTTTCAGATGTAAAAATCCAAAATAACAACGCTACGTGCGCATACAAGTATTTACCTTATATTTGTGAAATATGCATTTGTCGTCACCATTGTTGCCAGGAAACTAGGTCAGGGAAGCGAGGCGTCACATTATTAAGAACTGAGGCATAATTCTGTATACTACACTGCACCACCCATGACGATCAGCGAAAAGATTGTTTAGCCTCTAATTCTATACTGTAGGACACTTTTCAAACTACTTCTAAAAAAAAAGGAGGACGTCCTCAGTTCGACTGCATTTTATTGTTTGTATTTATTACCTCATTGACTTTGGGCTGATTGAAAGGATTTAGATGTTTTTTTATTCAGAAGCCGATGCTTCCCGTTTGGTTTCAATGTGATTTGGTCCAGTTCAAACAACGCTGAGTAAACCATATTGTAAGTGTTAAATTTGAGTAAGTGCGCGACAACTTTGAAGTCGTGTTATTTCATAACGCGAGTCATAGTTCTACTGTATATACATTCATAGTTATGATAGCATAGATGCATAAAGTTATGTATGAATACTACATACCATAATCATAGTACTTTATATTATAGTCATGACATATTGTATTGTATATAATAAGAATTGTGCACAGAGAAGTGTCGAGTGCAGAGTGACTGTTGTCTACTGACAATCCATAGTTGGCATTCCATACTAATAGAGAAACTAGCGTAATCACATGTTAGCCAAAGTGTTAGCAGGAAAAACTGAATCGAAGAGCAAAACAAACCTTGGGTGGAATGACCGCAAACTGGAGATAACCGGTCAGCGGTTCGATCTCATCAATCATTAGGGCGAAGGGATGCTGCCGACGAGATTGCGGGCTTGACGTATCAATTTATAAGACAAAGAATGAACCGTCAGTCTTCTAAGGGATTAGTGTTAAACATTCACGAGTCAGCGTATAATATGTATGTAATTTTATATTTATCCATCAACTGATTGGCGGCGGCTTTGTTCAGGCTTTTTGCAGACAAAGTTTTAATATTTACTGCCATGTAATACATGTTTCAAGGGTGGTAGACTCTGCTGAATAATTATCACCAGTTTTAGAGATGTGGTGTTGCAAAATGGAATACGGTTGTGATATCAATAACAGTCTAATGTTTTACACACTTACGTACATATAAATATGTCTCTATTAATATATATTTTCAATTTTTTTTTTTATCGATACTCTTTTTTTTAAAGTGCAAAAAAATTTTATTATAGAGAGTATTATAGAGATCGTACGCATGTGATGTAACCGTTCACAATAGTAATGTCAAGTTGATTAGTCTTAGATCTTGCTTATAGTCGATCTGCAGATGTGTTGACAAATAACATTTTAAACTTCCCGAAATTTTAACGTACCTACAAAAGCTATTTACCAGGAAAATTGGTTACAATAACCGACAGTCATTAGTTCTGCCCTAAGGGTTGAAGGATGTATCCTCGGACAAAATTACGTCCCTCCCTCGACATATCAATTTATAAGACAAAGAACGAACCGTCAGTCTTACGCCGGATTAACGTTTAACAGTCAGTCAGATAGACTTTATTGACGACGTATGGCGATATTGGAGATAAAGTCGAGGGTATCTTCGATCTGTTTTGAATTATTTTCTTTTGTCGTCGCTTTAAATTGTCAGCGTATTGTTTTGCCGTAGTATGTCAAAAAACGTTCGGTATCTACTCTTGTAGGTTGTATATTTTGGAGAGATTTACTAAAAAATTACTTTTTTCCACTTCTTACAAATAAACGTCTTATTTTTTCCTCATATCACTGTGAACAATATGATGTGATTTGATTTGTATCCATTAAAAGCAAATCAAAATCATTATTTTAAATGTTCAATTGTACAAAATTCCCGACGAAAATAGATAACTAACGCGTGCAAACAAAAAAGTTCGAATTTACCATTAATATTTTTGGCCAAGTGTTATTAATTAAATTTGTGAACAGTTCGTTAAAATTCACCGTAGTTATTATTGTTACGTCGCATACGAAATACTGCGTTGCTTGTTTTATTTACATTCTACAAATTGTATGAATCAAAATGTGACTAAATGGAAAAGGTTGTATGCGTGGATGAGTTATTCATATGTCACAATTGCTGAAAAGTGTTTATTACTGTGGCTTTATGTCGTTATTTCATTAGTTGAATAACTAAAAAACAGTAACGTAATTAAAAGTGTATATTCAATCTTGTAACTGTTACGAGAAAGTTCTGCTCTCTATCATAACTATCTCCAAAAATTACTGTAGCTCCGTTCGAGACCGAGGGGATTTTCCTATGTTTTTCGTATTTTGTCTTTACTTTCCCTTATTAAATTTCCACGCAGTAAACTTAAGTTATGTAAAGAATTCCCTTTGCCAAATAAAGTTAATTTTGTTCAGGCAATCTTCCATCATCTGATCATTTTTCCTTTCATAGTGATTGTTCCGTCAGTAGGTACATTGCAAAAATGTTACAAGTACTTTAGTAAAATGAAAACCGACTTCAAATCAAAAAGCAAAAAATAATTTTATATAGTAAATATTTTAATAGAAGACATTAACAATTCATAGTGGCTTGTCACCACTGTGGCATTTTTCTATCTACATAACGTATGCAATATGCATAGAGCCAAATCTCATTATTTTTTTATTACCATGATTACCAAGAAATTTAACTAACATTCTATAACTCTATAGATTTCTGGAGACGTTTGAAATAAACGTTCATTATTATTTTACGATAAAAAATATGTCCTGATATATATTAGAACTTGGTTTACTAACATCATGACATATTTATGTTTTTAATACGCAAGAAGGAATTATATGCCGTGAAATACAGAATAAGTATATACTTTGACGCCACATTTAATCCCGTTGAGGGTGGGATTCGTGAAATCCCTTCGCTGAAAGGCTTAATGTCATAAAAGGCAGCTATTGTACAAAAATATTGTTAAACCCTACTTCGACGATATCATCAGATAATACCATTCTGATAAGACTTAGGATATATTTAAATAAATAATAAATAAAAATAAAATAATTTCATTTATTTTAGTTTCTAATAAGCTAATTTTGGAACATATGATAGTATTAGTCTATCATTACTCTTAACAAAAAATTAAATTCGCTAAACCAATCGGCTTTTCAAATTCCAAAACGAAAACAATTAACTGAAAATATAACTTGCGAAAAGTTTCTACGACAAAGACCATGTAATTTAAAAAGGCTGTCAGTTAAAGAAAATCCGACGTCAACGGTGAAGCTTGGTCCAATTAATTGACGGCGGAATCCGGAAAATGGGTCAGACTTGAGGGAGAAAAACGAGCTGGTAGCTTACAACTAGCCGTAAATACGCTTTAATTAATAAATAATAAATATCCACCCAATAAAATAAACCGATTAAACGAAAATATAAAATTGAAGCGTAGCGTACTACGAAAATTACCTGAAAAAAGGTTATCAGTATAGAAATTCCAGCATCAACTATTGGCAGTAGTGGTCCAGTTAATTGATAGTTGGATTTATAAATTGTAACCCCCCAAAGCAACCCTGTAAAAGCTACTATTAAAAATGAATAAATAACGCTTTCAATTTCATGCGCGCTTCATTGCTACGGAGGGTACGTTAAGCCGTGGGTTGTTATCGACAGATGACAGTCGTTAAACCTGGTCGGAGGCCCTTTGAGCAGTTTGACAACATTTGACACGGTTGGCCACTAACCCATATTCGGTTGGGGTATGTAGCCAACCGCAGTGAAGTATGCTCCAGGGCTTCCCCGGTTGTAGGGAGAGACCTGGAGCAATATCTCTTTACTCTGGCTCATATTTTTTTAGTTGCTAAGACGGAAATTGAAATTAGAAACGTAAATTTTAAACATTTTAGTTACTTAAATATAAATTTAAAATCCGATTTTAATTTAAAGTAAAATAAAAATAGCGAACTACTTGTTTTCTGCGTTGGGGCGAATAATGTCGCGTAATAACAGTATCGAAGGCTTGAACCGCGTCGCTATCAAAAGCTTAGTCCAAGTCGTACATCACTCGACGATAGATCGCACGAAAACTGGCAAGAGTAATAGATTTGTACGAGATTCTGATGAAACATGGCGAATTTATCTTAAAAATGGTGGATACATTGAATTAAGGATCTTAAAGGAAGACGATACAACGCTAGTTTCACCCGTTTCTCGTAGAGATGATGGTAATCTATTAGGAATTTATCTGACAGATAGACTGGTGACACTTTCTTACTCGGCTTTCGGATAAAGGTATTTGGTAGATTAAGTTGCTTGTAACTTATCAGTAGATTTAAGTGGCTGTTAACATATTATTTAACTGGCATATAAAGAAACGGTTTTTTTAAGTAACGGGAATGAATCAGGCAATTTAATGGTGAAACAGACAAAATGTATTACCAACCTTAATCTGTCAGATGGCTTAATCAGGTCTCCTCCAGGTCATCAATCCATCGGATGGGTCGAGTACAATCCCTTACAACAGTAAAGATTTTGTCCTATTTTGTTAAAAGAACACCATCATTCTCAATAAACTTCTGAAACTAAAATTGGAATCGTATTTTGAAATCGTAATATACCTTCTCGTATCGTAACTCGTATCGTATCGTAGGATAATGTGAATGTCAAAAGCCACTTGACAGGGGTCTTCTCTGTTTATCAAACTGTGAAGCCAAATAGTAGAAATGTTATTAATCTTTCACTTATATGATTTCTCTAAACGATATTACGAATTGCTTTAGAATTTCTTGCGTAGATATTCGATAAAAAAATATACTCAGTTCCATAATAATGTGTTATCTCTATAATGAAATTATTGTATGTTGTTGCCGAGGTCCTCCATAAAATATTGTTTCCTAGCTCCATCGCTTGGGCTTGTGGTTTTCATCTACAAACTTAGTTGTACAAGCCAAACTCATAAACAGTTCTAACGATATTACCTATGCCGCCGCACATAGTTCGAGCAAACTGGTGGTATTTAAAACTCCTTTCGACTGGCGCAAGCAAAGTTTGACCAGCGTTTGGTTGAATTTCGAACTACCTCATAACTTACTGCACCAACTTCTCCGTAAGAGTATGGCTGGAAAGTGCTTGTGAATAGACTTCTTTATGGCTTCGAATATCATAAGTGTCGTAAGTCGTCAAGATTCAATATTGGATTCGATGGAAAATAATACATGTTCTTAATCTTTAAACTTTTCTAATACCTTTGTTTAATTTAGTAATGCTTCTTTTTTCGATTATATTATTTCTGTTCTCCTTTCATAAATGAAGATATTGTTGGATACATTTTTTATTGTCATTAGCGTGATATAATTATGCGTTACTGCCTCAAAAGTCAAATATTCGGAACAAAGGAAAAGTGCAAAATTGTTTATCCAATTCTTATAAGAGGCTGACGCCAAACGAGATGTAAAAGAGGCCGTTAAGTTAAATTAATGTTTTGTATTTAAGTCCATTCAATTTTAAGATTCTCCTTGATCAGCTTTTATTCAGCCCCATTGAATATTTCAAGTGCTGCCTAGAGGCTTACGTCCTTAAACAATTTATCTTTTATTGCTGCATCTTTATTATTATCAAGTATCGGATTTTAAGTAGGCATACGTAAATTATGTCTTTAAATATTCTTTAATATGTTTATTTCCTTAAATATTTCTTTCATTTCGTATGTAGTTATTTCTAAAATACTTCGCTCGTTACTAATTGCACACTTTGAAAATTGAAATTTTCACTTTTACCTTCACTCTTAACGTAACTTCACTCGTAACTTTTACGTTCACTCTTAACACATTTTCCATGTAATATTTACTTGTAAACGCGTGCTTACTATTCGTAATGTCCGAGTGAATTTGTAATGTAAATGCTTAGACCAATTTCCATTCCATTTCATATTTGAAATACTGACTAGTGAGCCCGCATTCGAACGCTAAACCTGCAAAGCAGATGATTAATGTGTGGTAACATTTCTCTAGGGTACATTGACTTGTTCTACTGGAAAGATATAACGAATAGAAAAAGAAAGAAAGAAGAAAAAAGCTTTTTTTTCTATTTTATACACATTATATAATTAAGATCATTTCACGTACAAGTAGGTGTGGGTGAAATAAACTAGGTTAATAAAATATCAATACAAATTTGGCACTTAAGTTATTGTTATTCTCATTGATTCTGTAGACTTGCAAAGCGTTATAAAATTTAAAGTTAACATAAATAACACTTACCTTACTTTAACCAGCTTAATACATTACATGAACGAAAAATAAAATCTACTTCCAACGTCAGTTACTTCTCTAGCGCCCGCAGGCGTTGCTTGATCAATACTGCTTTCAGCTCCCACTCAGGGCTGTGTAAATATTCTTGAGATTTCAATTAGACGTCAATCGAATCTTGCATTCTGAATGGTATTAATTAATTCATTTCCACAGCCCAAAACGGCTTTGGCTGCTACGACGTTTCTGTTGGATTTCCCCAATTTGCACATTCCGTTCGATTGCACACAAACTTTAACCTAAACGTTTGCTTAACCATACCCGTTGTTATTGCAGACCGCAAGGGAAACTGTTTGGAGAATCATACGTGGTCCTTCAAGTTGAATATGCATTTATACGTGCCATTGAAACTTCTACTTTAGTTGCTGTTTAATCAGTTTCACTATTAAACTAGGCGATTTGTTATTAGTTAGTGGGACTTGGAATTTGAATTTCACTTTGGCGGATTGAAAAACATTGTAGTAACATAAGAGACTCAACGATACACTGTTGCTAATTAATTTTCGTTGTCCTAATATAGGTATATATTACGTTGTGGTTTGTAAAAAACATCTTGGACATATTCAAAGACTAATCGCCAAGACGCTGTTATTCAAAATGTGAGAAGAACGTTGATACAGCTGGTACTCATTAAAACTGTATTACGAAACTCAATGTAACTCTGGAGACAGATGCGGATTTTATCAGAAAGAATGAAAGGAATTGTTAAATAACAAGAAGTACAAGAAATTTATCACGTGCTTCCTCTATTTAATTCAATTGTTCGTTTCATACAAGGTATTAAGTATCAGACGTTTGGTTTCCATGAATAATGTATGAGTTGAGAACAATAAAAAGCAAATAGACAGGAATAGGGATAAAAGAGAACAGGAATCTACGGACTTGTCATACCGGAAACGTTCCAATAAGAGCGACATTACGCGAGGAAATATTCTCAAAACATTGTCTTATGATTTCCTAAAATTAAAGAGCGGGGGACTTAATGATAGCAAATGTGTTGTGGTTGCAGCCATGGTGTCCATTTCTTTGTGCTCATTTAATATCTGTTCTACATTTGTTGAGATGAATGATCTCCATTCTAAGATCATTCTTAATATTATCATCATCATCATCATCATCATCATCATTGAAACAACATTTCACTAGGTATAGTTTAAACAGCCGAACACAATACCTCCTTTTTGAAGTCGGTAAAAAAGGCAGGTGCCATGAGCGTACACAGTTTTTGAAAGGGTGACGGGATTTGATCTAAGGGGGCGCAAATCTAAGGTTTTAGTTTAGAGGCACCTCTTAGGGCAGCTGTCCTCTCTTGCTTGTCTCTCCTCTCGCTTATCGATAACTATATGACAAGTCGTTAAGCCGCTGCCGGGGAAATGTAACAAGGGAGGATAATTGTTTTCTTGATTAATTCAGAATACGGAACCATTTCGCTCCCACTCCCCCAACGATTCGTTTGCCTGTATTGTCAATTCATTTCATGAAGGCACTTCACGTGACCTGTATAGCCTAGGGCATAAAGTTGAAATTCGTGCGACGATGTAAATTCTAGTAACTATACCTACTTATATAGTTTGAATATTCGATGGTTAGCGAGTCTTTTCATGAATAATCTTAAGTGTTTATTATTCATTAGGGAATCGCTTTAATGTCAAACTATATTAGTACCTATTACTTTTTTATGTTAATTAGTTCTTAGAGACGACGTCTTTGAGCTGCAAATCATGACGTAAAATTCTTTATTATTATAATGTCAATGTTCGCTAAGAACTGCTTTTCAGGGCTCTTTATTATAAGATCTTATCTATTTATTTATAGAACTTACAGTTCAATCCGTGGGTGTAGGTACTGAAGCCCATTATTCATATCAAGCAAGTCTTTCATCAAGTTCTTGAGTTTCAGTTGGAGAATCGTGGATGACGGAGGCAATTTTATGAGTCTTAATCGTTATGAAAGCAACTTATCCCCGATAGGACCTCTCCTATTTGAGGTTGGCCCTGGGTGTTTATGCGTCGCATTGACACTTAACATCAGGTGGCCTTTATGCTCGTTTGCCACTCATTTATGTACTAAAAAAATAAATTTCTTAATTTTTTTATTAACATCGTAGACACCTAGTTAAAAACCCAAACAGGAGAGATTGACTATTTAAGGTCATCAATGTATGTGTTGCTGCTCATGAGGACAGATATGATCACCTCAAATACAGTGTTTCTGGCATTCACACCTCTTCAACAGAAATACAGAAACTTGACACGAGTGCAAAAATGAATTTGCATGGTCGTCTCAAAGACGAAGTCAAGACTTTATCAGAGTTGCTGTTAGGTGTTTGAGTTAAAGTAATAACTTTAACTCGAACCTCCCCCTAATAACTACCCTTTAATTATCTCATTAAGCTATCAATAATTAAAACACGGATTAGCTTAATTCGACGGTGTCCTGAAGATGCGAGATTAATATAAATTTTCGGGCGGTGCCGTCCATTTGTTTGTAAATCCTTCAAAGTTAAATTAAGTTGGATATTGTATATAAATCCCCGAGATGTATAGGTATCCCCACGGCGGATCGGCAATGTTATTATAATCCGTCACTAATTTCGTGGTTCCAGTCCACGGAGTTTAGTTTACCGTAAATATTATCTTTGAATACGCCCATGTTTTTGATGAGATGCCTCGGGCTTTAATATTTTTTACCTTAAATTTGCGTTTTAGATAAATTTTTGATTGATTTTGATTACTTTTATGATGTTGTTGTGAGCGCCTTTTACCCCTTATATGTCCCTGTAAGCAACTTCAAGAGGTGTCGCAGAGCTCTAATGCTCTAGAAAATATCTTGTGAACTAAAACAACGTGTAAAGTCAATAATAAGTACTCAACTACAACACAGGTTGTAGGTATATGTTTTTTTTTTTCACTTTATGATTGATCAAATCCAATTATGTTTCGATTTAATATAGCACCTAATTTAAATATTTCTGTAATTAGTTATATTTTCACAGTAAGATAGTTATCAAGATCCATTTAAATAACACAAAAAACATAAGCAAAAATCAAATATTTGAAACCAACATAGCAGGTAACTCGTACAGTAACAATTAAAAGATTTTCGTTACGTTTGAAAACTTCAAAGTGTCGAGTTACTTACGCCTTATTTCCTCAATATCTGAGAGCCAAGGAATCAAGTCGCATTACCGTCTAAATTGAACCAATTGTTCGTATTGACTCCTCAAAAGTTTCCCGACGCCCGAAACTCGGTTGAAATTTATGGAAATAAGCAATACACCCAAATTCAACGTATGTGCGTGCGTATTATGTGTATTCGACCCGCTATTCAAACGCTGAATACGAATACAAATGCTTTGGGCTCATTATCCTCTGAATATCTGTACATATTGCTGTTTCTGTGTATTGAAATAAATGGAGAAATCGCGAATAAAAGAAAACTAATATCGAAGATAGGTTCGTTTCAAAATATTCGGGGTTTTAGGATACAAAAGTGTACGTTTGACTTTTCAGAAATATCACACCGAGTGTTGTTTAAAAGATTTTTTATATTTATTGCTAATAGAAATTGTATTTTTTTATTATATACCTAAGTGGAGAGTCCGATCAAAAGGTTTACAGTTCGTTGGGCAAAACACAACTTTCTTTATTCGTAACTTAATAATGCTGTAGGGACGGCTAGAATGTCGACTTGAGAATTCAGGAATCTAACAGTATGCGAGTGAAAGAATAGTTCTTTTAGATAGTTTGCTACGAGACGTATTTTCCCTGACAAGCAATCTATCCATGAATTAATAAGCGAAGCAAAAGCAATCTACTCGTATCCATGTCTTAATACGAAGTGATAAAGCGAAACATTCACGAGGAGAATTCGTTCCAGTATTGGTATGATTTTCGATGACAGAAAACAGCTTGAGAGTTCTAGAACTGTTCTTAAAAATGGCCATCAAACAAAACATTCCAACAGAAACCCACATACAGTCTGACCCATTATGACAGCGTTTCCTATTATCCCCCGAAATTTCAATCTATCTCTTTGTCGCCACCCCATCCATATTTCCACAGTGTTGAACGCGCATACAATTTCGTTGAGTGCAAGCAGGCTGTATTAGGTGAGACTTACACTAGAGCTATATTGCTAAGTTTTTACTGTTTTATTTATTACTAGCTTGGCCCCGCGGTTTCACCCGCTTTAAGAATTGTAACGTAATGCTTCCTCATGAATGTATCTATCATACACTAAAAGAATTTTTGAAATCCTACTTGTAGTTCCAGAGATTAGCGAGTTCAAGAAAACTGACAAAAAAAGAACTCTTCATCTTTTATTATATTAGTATAGATTATAAAACCTTAAAAAGGAATAAGACAACTTTCTCATGAATGTAGCGTTAGTAGAAGAATCAGTAGGTGCGTGTAATCAACGCTTTATAAATAAAATATATAATGAAAAATTGTCAAAATAGACTTTTTTAATGTATTTGACATTTCTACGCTTTTGTTCAATTTAGCGCTATTTATTACGAGGTTTAAGATGGTATTATAAATGTTTATCTTTTGCCCAATGTTAATAATTTTTTTTTTAATATTATGTATGGCTAGATATTGTTTTAAGAACATGTCTCTGTGTGCGCCGCAGGTTATCCCCACATATTCCATATTATGCGGTGACGATAGTCGCAAATGTTACGCTGGCTGGGTTTATAATAACTTAAACATCCTTCATGGCTGGAATAGTGTACCACGAAGTCAGCAGTTGAATATTGTAGTAGCAATGTGTTGGCCGTTTATGTTTGTTTAGTTTCAGCTTCCGTATTCCGAGCAATGGGATAATTTTTCAACCTACTTCAAAAATGGAGCGTGATTTCAAAAATCGGTTCATAAACCACGAAGTTGTCCACAAACACAAACATAAAAAACATCTTAATATATATAAATTACGTGTCACAGTGTTTGTCCGCGATGGACTCCTAAACTACTTAACCGATTTTAACCAA
>DWQK01000620.1:0-19561 GCA_018231225.1 Noctuana stator
TGTATGTATGTGTGTATGTATGTGTGCATAATAACCCTCAATAAGAAAAATATGTGAATTAAACCACGTTTAAAAATTATATAGGCTTGGGACAACGACGGATGGACCTACTGATTCCCATGAATATGTCAAAACTTATATTTTCATCATCGTATATTCTATTCTTATTATCTATGAAAAATGCTTACTGTGGAGCGATTTTGTCTCTTCAAACATAATGCGTATAAAAAAACAACAATAAATTAATGCATACCTATGTATAAATGGAGTACTAGTTAGTAAAACTATTTATACTTACACAGAAAGTATCTGTTGGGTAGAACCTACTATGGTTCTATGGTTAAATGTTTAGGTAGGGCTATAGCATAGTTTACCATAGCGGGTTCAAACAAAGAGTGTTAGTTCGACCTACTATATTCCTGGCTCGAAGCCAGCAGCGGCTTTTCTCACCACCTTGGTTAGATTTTAGCCAAGCGATAATATCTTCATATCTTTCAATGATAATAGAATAATGGCGTTGAACTAAATCGGAATAGTCTTTATGCTCTGTCATGGACTGATTATTTTTTTGCTTTTAAGATTCTGCGTATATTTTTTATGGGAATAATGTTATTATGACTTTTTGATTTGCGTCCGTTATATATTTAAGAAAAATACTAGCTGACGTGGCGAACTTTGTTCTGCCATATAAAAATATTAAGGTAAGTTATAATTTCCCTTATCATTTAGGGATATGAAAAATAGATACATTCTATCCTCAGACCTATTGAAATACACACAAAATTTCATAAAAATCCGTCAAACCATTTCGGAGGAGTTTGGCAACTAACACTCTGAAATGAAAATTTTATATATTAAAAGAGAAGATGTAATTCTATTATAGTATCAGAATATTGTTACAGACTTACGGCTAATTATTATTTGACCTTTTACATAATAATGTTAGGCGACCAAACAGCATGAAAGGTCAATTAATTACGTAATATATTTAGAATGTGCCCCGATATAAAATATCAAACCAATATGCTGTTCCTAGATATTTAGTTATTGGTCAGTACCATTATTTATATTCCCGTGTGTATTTTAAAAGTGCAATCAAGCCATTAAACTATATCCGTGGCTGTACAAATAAATATGCGTAAAGATTACGGTCCATGCATTATTTTGTTGTATTTGTGTACAAAAAGGCGATTCCATTTTATGTATTGAGTCTGAAAACAATGCTTATAATAATTTGCCGATAAATGGGTTTAGTAGTGCGCCGCTTTTATCACTTGCATTCTAATACCCTAATAATAAATATCGGTTTTATCAAAAGCAATAATTTTATTTAAATATTTAATTACTAACATGTAACTATACATTTTTTTTACTCTTAAAACTTATTAATTCCCATCAAATCTTTCATTCATTCGTAAATAAATATTCAGTGTTTAAAATGGCTGTGCCATTAAGCAACTATTGTTATTTTATTTAAGTAGGCAAATGTCATTTGAATTTGTTACATAAATAAATAAAAAAAATATTAAAAATTAATGTTAAAATTGTAGAAAACTCAACTTAAAATGTATATAATATATATTTATCATAATAAATATTTTAGGTTTTTATAATAAATTTAGCTTTCTCTTACGTTTGTTTGATAAAAATTCTACAATAAAGTTGTACAACAATTTTTTGTCTGTAACATAATATTGGACTGTAAAGTAGGATTTTCTATTGTCAGCAGAGTAGATGCAATCTTGCTCGAAACCGTAATGAAAAGGCAGGATAATATGAATGGTGACTAGTCGACTACAAATCTTTCTACTGGAAATTGGTATAGTGACCCAGATAAAGGTGACAGTTGAGTGACGAATGAGATGAGCTGTGGTTAGAATAATAGGTGTCCCTGTGCACATAGGGACTTTACAGTTATTTCGCTGGAAGACAGTAAAATTACGATAATACAGCCGTTGAGATTGGAAACGTGCCCGCACAGAAATTATGTTATCTACTGTCTGACCTCAAACAATGCGATTCACAGAGCTAAACAAATATTTTAACTCAACGTCCCCTTTATCAAATTACAAGCAAAACTAATTACGCTTGTAAATTACAGTTTTTATGACTATATTTACTACTAAATGCTATTTTTATAGACCAATTCCGATAAAAATATTGACTAATTAATTATTGTACTTAATTTTTTATCTTTATGGCTTTATATACGACTATATTTTAAATAGATTATAATGCGATGTATAGAAACGATAACTTTAGAATAAAAAGAAAAGTTGCATAAGCTAGTATTAAATAGGTAAACCAAAATAATTACCTAATGGATATAAATGAATGCTCTAAGCCTATGTAGGTATAGTGCTTATTCTTGTCTTTGTTTTTCAGCGCCTTAATCCAAACATATCCTTCATACCGGAACACGTCAGTGCAAACGGTATATCTTTAGTGAATTCTCTGTCTTTACGTGGATTAAGGCAGAAGGGTAGACTGAAATTATATTGTAATCCTTGGCTCTATATGATAATAGTTCGCTGGTATAAGACTTAACTGTGTGAGTGGAATTAACATTATCATAATGGCTGAACATTAACTTAAACGAACAGAGACTCTAACACCAATTAAGAGTTATTGTTTATGTGTCAAGACAACATGCGATTTAATATTAATCTTTGTAAAGAATTTCTTAAAAGTTTTCTCCTAAGAAACGGATAGTTGTATTAAAAACTTTTGCCCTTAATAATTTTCATTATGACATATCTTGAATCTGTTGCCAATATTAATAATAAATATAATTACGGTTTAATACTGGTTATACTGTATTGTTAATATGGAAGTTATTGTACCTAGACTAATTAGATTAAACCAACCGACCTTATTCTTGAATGACCCTGTCATACTTCATTATTATCAGCTGTTCCTTCCAGCCGGAAGCCGGCATCCGGGTTTCAAGTCGGAAGGACTTCGAAGCTAGATAAAAGGGAATAAATACGAGTACGTAGCTAATGTAAAAGAACCATTAACTAATATTTATATTTATTGAATGTTTTTTACCTAGGTATCTTAATCTTTATACATATACCCAATGGACCTTATGCTTATTACCATGAAACATGAAACAAAAAAAATATTTTATAAAATGAGTTTTATAAAAAGCTGCAAAAATTAACTAATGTGTACTAATTGAGATAAATGTCTACCGACTCAAACTTTTGCAGTTTACAATAAGTTTAGTTGTTTATTTTCGGTTCCAGATTATTATATTTTAAAAATTTCTGTTTGTATTTTTAGGGAGATATCAAAGATAAAAAATATCAAAACTATATAAGAATGAACTAAAAAAACGATCATATTTACCAATATCCAAGATTACCAATCTTACTTATGCCAGGAATTTTCTCAATAATAGATATTTTTATAGTGATTTCTATGCTACATGAAGCGTTTAAAACAACACAGCTGAAAACAGCTTTATTTGAGAAGAATGTAATTAGATAAAGTACATAATGAATTAGTCGCCGCTAACCTTCCATTAAAGTTGAGCAGGTAGGAACACACCGCGGTTAAAACACTCAGCACAGCAATCATGAACCTAAGTACCTACTCAACACAAGCTGTTATTACAATAATTTAGAATAGAAGTAGTGCCTAGAACCCTTTTTATGTTCCACTGCTAGGCACGGATCTCCCCAATGGGAGTAGTAATCAGTAGAAAGTATCGAATAATAAAATCTATAAATAACGCTTTACACTCACAGCCCCACACTAGGATTACCTGTATCTTGGGTACCTTTGACACTGATTGATAGACCATTGATACAGACACACAAACACCCAAACCGAGCCCAAAAATCTATATTAATTTAAATTTTTGACCAGTTGAATCGAACCTAGGACCCTTCAAATGATACAATGGCATGATAACCATTAAACCATACGGCTCATCACTTTATAAGTAACTATTTCATTAGGTACCTCTTACTTTAAGTGGCTTAAAAAATTATCAGCAGTAACTTAATTACAGAGTCCAGAAGTTTTTACCAGGCACAAACAATATTTAGCAACTATAATAAAATAATCAGTCACTTCTCTTTAATTCATGTATCCACAATGAAGAAAACATGAACTAAAATGACAAAAAATACCTAACCCCTGAAATAATGGAGTGACAAGGGTCTGTGGGTTTCGTGAGGACGTTTTTATGACCAACCGTTGCGTAAGGACTGACTAGAATTTAGGTACTATGTGCTTTTGTACCGTAACTTACCTTTTGTAATAAAAACAAAAAATAACTCACTTTATAAGCACAACGCACCTGAAAAATTTAGGTACCGCACATGGAAAAATAATAAATAATAATATTTCTTCATATTCACATTCATAGCCCTACACTAGGATTCACTGTATCCTGGTTGCCATGGACACACAAACTCAATTACACAAACACAAAAACCGGGAACAGAAATCATTATCATTCAAACTTCGGCCCCGCGGGGAATTGAACCCCGGACCCTCTGAATAGCGGACCGATACGATAACCACACACCACACTAGTTGCAAAAATATGCAATAAAATAATGAATGTCCGAGAAAATAAAATACGAGTATATATTGCCCAAGCCACACATTTTTGCAGATCCTTAGCAGAATATTGAATCTAAGTAACATTATGGCGGTCCCGAATAGTAAACCGATCGGGATATGGTTACAGTAAACGTAACCGTTAATATTAATGTGAGAGTACTTACTTACTTTGTCCCTTTGACTTCTCCGATTTCCTTACAACCATTAAGAAGAAAACTGCTACCATCAAAAGTAAAAAGGGTACTAAAGACTAAAGCGGATAAAAACATCGCACGATTATTTTCTTTTTGAATAATGAACAAATATTGTTCCTATAGTAGATTGTTATAAGTACCTACGAGTATTTTGATGTTGCGAATTTATTACCGAAAGTAACAACTTCCTGAACCATTTAAATTCAAATTGTAAAGATCAAGTTGTATTAAAGTGTTAATTAATTTATTGATTCTCGTTAGTGAAACCCACAGAAATTAATGAGTTGTTAAAGTTTTCACAGTGCATTAGCGGTTGAGTTTAATAGGATTTCGAGAAAACGATGCGAAATGGACTTTCTTAAAGTTCTGTTTATCTCTTTATTTCTGAACCGAGAAAATCTGATACAGCTGCTAAGGGAAATTTATTGAAATTGAATTTTATAATGCACGAATAGAATACTAAAAGAGTAATAAGATGTTATTTGTGAGGGAGAAAGAATATATAACAATTTTATGTTAGATTTTTATTATTACTAATTTTATTAATAAAGTAAGACAACGATACGATACATATTATAAAATAATGTCTCTTACCGCCTCTATTGTCTGTCTGAACGCGCCAATCTCAAACACTACTAAACAGATTTTGTACAGTTTTCATAGGGTGGTTCATGAGGAAGGTTCAGATATATAATTCATTTCGTGTCACTGATAAACAGGAGACCTGTAGAAAATGCACTAAGTACATATTCCAGTCCAGATATTTACGTAATACCTGATAATGCATATTATTATACCGTCAGTTAGTCTATGTTAACTTATGTGAGCTTCAATAAACATAAATTAAAACGGTTACGTAGCTTTATTGGACATTTAGGTGTGTTTAATGCGTTCATTACTTGGTGGCAACCAACAGCAGGTGGCCTCGTCATAGAGACAGTATTACTGTTTATAGGGTAATTAATATTGTATAGTATCCCTAAAAGATGGATCGACGATATCAAATAGGTATTTAGCAGGAGACAATGGGTATCTAAAGACGAACGACAGAAAACAGTGGTTACAAACATGTAATATTGTTAAAATATTATTTTAACAATTAAATGCAAACAAAAAGGAAGCAAATATTATATTATTTCATTTATATTTTTCTTTCTGATTAAGAAATTTAATGTTACTAAATTAAATAACAAATCCTAAACGTACCTCATTATTACGAGTCTCCGGGGGCGAGCTCAAGACGGATTTATGATTTGCAACTTTAATGAAATTCAAATCTAATATTATTAAGCTACGATGTTGTGGCCTTTGTTACATAAATTGAACAACGATGAAGCTTTATGAGAATAATTTAACATTACACCACATAAAAATAAAGTATTTATTTCAGACTATGATACTCGTATAGGATAAAATTATAACAATTTTTAAGTCCCATAATTATCAAGACACAAAACAACACTATAAATAAAATATCATAGGTACGAGTAGGTACAGCTGGCTAAAATTTCTTCTACTTTCAGCCAAAAAAAAATATATTTTTAAAGTAGAAATAGAGCAGTAGGTAACTATCAAACGACCTTGCAATCAACACTTATTCCTTTAACCTCTAAAGGATAATAATTATAAGTGATTGACCAGCTTTTCAAAATGTATTGCTAAGCGTTCAACGTCAGACAGTAATAGTTCTGGGAAAACCCTACTATCCGTCATGTCGCGTCCGAAATGATCTTCGTCAAAATAATGGATGGTCGCAACTTGCCACTACACGTGATTAACGGTTTCGCGACATTTGAGATTCTGTGTTGGTTTAACTAACATTTATTTGGTTAAACGGGCTTAGTTTAAGTATATACTTATTATATATTAAGTATATACTTAATAACGAAATTGGTAATTACCGAAGATAATATACCTACTCTCATGTTTTGATTCCTGTTCAATTAAGCACAGCTCGTCTAAAACAAAGGCAATTTAGGTTAAGGAAACATTTTCATTTTCACAATTCGAAGACGAGTAGGATAAGCATTCCTTAATTTGTTTATTGATGCTCGTTAGCAAAAATAATAACTTAAGATTCTTGGTGTAGCTGACTACGGATTTATAATTGAACACGAGCAAATTCATGAACTCTTCACAGCAATAATAATACTTCATAATAAGAATTTGTTTAAAATTTAGATAAAATATTTAGATTGTACAGTTTTAAGGCATTTATTAATATTAACTATTGAAGATAGAAACTTGTTAAATGTATAATACTAGTTAGTCTAGTAACTGTTTGCTCTATTCAATCACTATCTCCGAAAATCAAATACTCTTCAGAAGTCTCTCAGAGATTGTATGTTACTTTAATATGTATGAAGCAAAGTACACAAACTTGTTAGGAAACTTTTATGCGCAGAAGAAAATGAACAGTACAATTTACATTACTTGTTTAGTTTACTTTTTAAATTTAGAACGCACGCATGTTTCTTTATAAACAAAAGGTGTGTTGGCATATGAAAGAAAAACATGAAACACTATTAAAATTAGATTGTTCTTTAGTATATTCGCTTTCTTTGTAAAGAAGCATAGAAAGGCCCAGATATCGGTATCAGATTATATCTTTCAGATTGAAGACTTAGTTTTCTTAAATACAAAAGCCTATTTAATTAAAAATTCTTCGTTGTTACTTTATTACATAGTATAGGAACTATCGTGAAAATTACTTTTAAATTTACCAATTGATATAACTTATACAATTTTTAAATAATATAACATAAATAGATATTTACTCATTTACTTATAGATACCCATTACCTATTTCAGAAACAGTAAGTTGGTAACAACCATAGGTAACTATTAATTATTACAACTCCATTGCGCCTACTTAAATCTAAAACGGAAATTAAAAAACACAGTTATATCTTACGGGATGCAATCGTAATAAATCATGTAACTAATGACACTTGAATTGAACAAGGTTGTATCTATAACGAGTTGGAGCATGTTCTGAGACCGTACCTATTGTTGAACTGAGGGCGGAGCGGTTACGCCTTCTATTGAAATATCTCGCACCTCTCGGACTCATAATAGAACTGTCACTACGACATGATTTCATTATAATAATTATAACTCGGGTTACAAAAAGAACCGACTTGAAATTTATCGCGCACATGCTTAAATTTAAGACTTATATGATTTTCTTATGGATGCCGAAGTCAGAGCTGGACCAAATTGAAATGGGCGTAAACGGGAAGCATCAGCTTTCAAATAAAAAAAAATTATCCGGCCAAACTTACATGAGGGGACTGTCAGTCTCCGGGGTAGCAGCGCAACTACATGGGGCCTCAGGCAGGCACGACACGAGCCTGCTTGAGGTTGGATGTAGATGTCCATGGACGGCAACGACCTTTTTTTTGAAGTCGGTTAATAAACGAAACACTACAATATGAACGTTCTTATTTAAATTATTATATCTATTTATACCGTCAGACTTCTATCCTCGTATTAGTCAATACAAGTTATACTAGATAAATCGTTTTTACAAACCTTCCGTCCTGGATTCTATTTTCAACTGTTCAGAAGGTGATGAATTTAGATTTCTGTTCCAGGTCTGCGTATTCATAGTGTTCGTGGGTCCATAGTACCCTATGGTATTAAAAATATATGGTTTTTAGGTAGGTTGGAACCTGGAATATAAGGAAAGAAATTGCAGAGATAACCTTAAAATGATAATTCTGTTAACAAATTGACGAAACTGTTACAACAGTTTATTACGCCTTTTTTTTCGTACATCAAATTATATTATTGTTGTATTTGAAACATGTCAAAAGCTACCAAATTATATTTCTATTTATGAGTAAAGGCAAAGAGAAAGTATTGAACGAATACAAAATTATGCTTGTTTGGAAGTCCTGAATAATAGATCCCACAGGTGTCGCCCGAGGGCAATAGAATTTCGTTACTGGCATGTGTCCAACGTTTGGAAGATCTTCTGTTGGTATAAGGGATATTTATATTGAATAAGTTGTTGAATTCACACGTCTTTTATTGAGCACTTATTAGGCCTGAATTCTCGGTCTTAGCATCTAGATGTCCAACCATGGAATAACAATGCAGCGGCCATTTGCATGCCGTGATTCGGAGCTTTATATAGTATTTATGTATTTCATTCATAACATAAACATTATAGAATTAATATTAAAAGCCGTGATATAAATACAGATATATATAATACATATCTTTGATTCTAGAGACTCACGGACCAATACCAGCTTGAACGCTGAAACCACGACCAACTTCCTTTGCCATGCTTTCCTTTATGTATGGAAAGTCAGTAAACATTGCAACAAATACTTAATAATTCTAAGAAAATCCCACAATTCCTCTTTTCGCGTGTACCGTGATCTTTGTCAATAATAATAGATCGTCGCGCTTCCACTTCGACGGTTATTTACGACTGATATTTATGTTTGCGTGTTAGTTTGAGAAACATTGTTAATGTAACATACATCGCCGCCCCTTTCGATATACGGAAAGGTATTATAAATGGATTGTGATCCACGTTCTCCGGATAAATAACATGTACGTGATCGTTATCAAAAATATACAGCGATATTAATATTGCCTTCCTCTGGAAGGTCGTGGGAATAGAATCGTATAATCAATAAATGTGAAAGCAAGTTAAAGCATCAGAAACAAATACATGCCAAATTGTGCTCTCTTAATAACTCTTTGAAATTCGACTACCTAAATCTTGGTAGATAAGAACAAACATAAAATTCTAAAATAGCCCGATTTTTAATCTAGTTTTATTTTAAGTCTTTTAAACTATATTACCTTTTACTTTAGACGGTTTAACAACATCCGAAATGGTTTCACTACTAATAATTTAATGGCAGAAAAACATTTGCCAGGTCAGCCACAGTAACGTTATAAACTACTTAATTAATTAGGATCTGGAGACAGTTTTGAATGAATACATCTAGTTGATAGGCGAACCATAGAACTCTAAGACGGCTTACGAGTCACAACGGCGTCGCCTCTTTGAGTAATGACCGCAATAAATTAGCGAGTGTCCAGATGTCTCAGACCGAGACCTGAAGGCTCTGAACCAATTAATTATCTCAATGTACACGCCCGCTAATTCCTTCGTCCAGAGATTAACGTCGTCGCCTAATATTTTCGCGCTAGCTGACCTTACCAAATGAGATAAATACTCTTACAGTACCAACTTATCTTTAAAGATATCTTCTATAAGTACATATTATAACAACAACATACGAGTAATTCTAACTCGAAGCGTTATGGGCGTACGCACGTGCGCCTCATAAACTATTGCAGGTAGGACAACAAAATATTTTAATAGATTGATAAATAAACTAATATTGATAAAGAGATAAACTAGGTACTCCAAATATTTGTGCGTTGGAGCAGCGTCCCCGGTTGTGGGCCATAAAAAGTCAGTCAAGTATATTTTAGAATCTTTGCCCTATGTACACGTTAGGTATGTGCAGGCAGAAAAAGACTGCAAGAAAATTATTTATTACTTTTTATCTTGAAGTCAGTTAAAATAAATGTATAGTATTGTGAATAACGTTTCACATAAATACGTTCTGTAAAACATTTTACAATTCAGCTCGGTGTTTCGTAATTTAAATTGGATTTTAGATTATACACGAGATAAATAAACAGATGGCACATGGAATTAAAATATGAATATAAAATTGTAAAATATTCGCAAAATACAGACACATACCTACTCGTCTGTCGCATTAACATTTTTGCAGCTGCATGCAAGTATGCTTACTTAATTAAATATGCAAATTGTGTTGCACTGACATAACGTGTGTCGCATGTTTTGAAACGTATTCTTGTCTAAATAATTATTATGTTATAGAATGGGCACAAATGTTTATGTTCCTGTATTTTCTGATAACGTTACCCGTTTAAACCAGCCTGCCGTCATGAACAGGTGTTTCACGCAATTTTCCGACAATGTATCGCCATTACGGCTTATTTTACGTTAAAAGCTTGTGTTCTACTGCTTCGTTGGACATTACAGCGTGCTGTTTTTATACATTAAATTAGAATTACCGTTTATTATCTATCTAATACGTGTAGAGAAAACTTACGTCCATTTTTAAATACCTCACGCTGCTCGGAGGAATCCGAGATTTGGCATAAGTAGTACTTCTTTATATAAAGTCGACAATACCTATGTTAATTTTTACCCCTTCTACTAATACTTGCCCCATACCTGTTAATTCTAACCCCAAACCTGAGGTAACAATTAACAACCGCCATTTTCGGGAAAAAGCGTTCTATCTACGGCATCGTTACTATTAAGTTTGTTTTGAGATCATTACGTAATACCTGAACGATTTTAGCATCATATATCTCAACAATCAGTCTAAATGTTCAATGATTTCTTAGCTACAACTAAAAATGTATTTTTCGTTAAATGTATCCCCGGTCTCCCCTACTTCAATAAAGTTCGGATCACAGTATATACCTACTCGTATCTGCGGTAGGTAGGTACAGAATGGCAACATTTATTTACAAAACTAGCTTATGTTAGGGATTTATGTGAGTGGACTAGAATTGGGCCCTAAAATCAAAATATTGTGACTTATTATATTTATTGTACACAAATACATAATAATATAAATGGGAAATTTATAGTTATTATTATTCTACAATAAATTCATGGACTTTTCTCGTTATTAAAAAGTTGCACGAGTGCCGACGTCTTACAATTTTGCCGAAAGGTGCCGATGTCTTTTGAAAGTTATCTTAGAGCTCAGGTAATTTAAATTTGCTTTAAAAATTTCTGAATTGTTGCCGCTTACCTATCTGTAACATAAAAAATTGCTCGTATAAAAATTACTACGCTTCACCAACATCAAAGTGTTTCTTGGTTTTGTTTTATCAAAGGAAGAATTTGAACAATAGCAATTTGTCTTCTTAAAAGAAAAATAAAATGACAAGCTATTAAGACCGTCGTCAAAGTATCAAAAAAACGTACATAACAGCAATGACATATAATATGTAATATTAATAGATAATATTCAACTCATATTTAACACATTCATTCCGGAGGCATCGTTTCTGGTATAACGTATTTTTGTAATTTTATAGAAGCTGGTAATTTTCCAAAAATGTAGGTCAATTTCTGGGTACATGCACATGTAGATGTACCTATTTCAACATTTATGTATACCTATATCTTTAAATTATTCCATATTTCCGACCTACTAACCCCATCGTCTTAATTCACTTTGTGGCGGGTTGCATTGAATGCAAATTATACTTGAGCTCACATCCAACACTTCACTAGAGCACGTACACTTTGGAGAGCGACTATGGACATTGAATTTTAATCGTAGCCAGCCGACCAACATTCTATAAAGCTATATATTTATTTAAGCAGAACGTTAACATAGGGAGTTAATAGTTAACGTATGTAGGAAATAAATCAGGTCACCTCCCATATACCAAATTATGTATTATCATCTCTATAGATGTGCAAAGTTTAAATAGTAGAATAATTAAAAATGGTAAAAACACGTAATAATTTAAGTATTCAAGTAATTATTTTTGTTCCAGATAAAGGAACAAAATGAAAGTGAAGCTCAACCTAGCAAGTGTTCAATAGCGAGCGGTGTAACGGAGGATGCGGTGAGGTGGCCGGTGCAGGTGGAGAGAGAATGCGGAGACGGCGCGCCTGACGTCGCCGCCCCGCCGCCTGGGAACCGGATGCGTCGCGGCAGCGTGTACAGCGTGAGCGAGGGCGTGGAGCGGTGCGTGGAGCGGTGCGCCTGTGCTAGGTAACAAAATATACTGTAATTAACAATATTAATCGGTTTCGTCTTCGGAGGACACGTCAAGCCGTCGATCCCGGTTGTTGTCGATAGATAACAGACGTCAAACACAATTTGTTTCACTTAACTAGGAGTATATAACAGCGGAACACTAAATAGTGACCGACCGAAAGTTTCGGTTTCGGCCAATTTCGGTCAAAAAACACAGTTTCACAACATCCGACACGGGTTGGCCACAAACCCGTATCTCCGCCAATCCGCATTGGAGCAGATTGGTAAATTTGCTATGGGATAGCGATAATAGGGATAAAATAACAGAAATGGTCAATGCGACTTAGTTGCGATTGGCTAATTATTGTATGCTGATTGATAAATATCACATATTGTTTCTTTCCAACCAATCATTTAATGTGGAAATTGCTACGCTTGTATCCGTACTAAAAGAGTTGTAAGGGCATTTCCTGTCATCTTGTTTTTGTCTTAGTTCCTTACTCACCACTAGGTAATTTAAAAATTAAAGACTCCAATAATACGTACTTTTATATATAATTTTTTCTACTTATCCTAACATCGCAGTAGTAATAAGCAGACCAGTAAAATTATTCAGGAGACATCGCTATTAAAACCAGTTCGCTCGTCTTAAAGTCCAGGACAAACGCCTCGTGGAACTTCTCCAACTAAAGTTTCTTATTATTAAATGAGAAAATACTATTATATAAAGTAGTTGGAAAATCTTGAATTAAGGCCTTTGTCGTCAAGAGATTTTTCTGGTTGACGAAAGCTTCGTCTCATTAATTTATCTACGAGATGGGGTGATTATATAAATTTTACAAGAAAGCTGTTTTACTCGTCAAATTTTACTTGGTTCTAAGAATTTTCTAATCACGCTGAGTTAAGAATTAATGTTGGTTGGAATTTGTAGTTAAGTACAGAATGTATGTACGATACTAAAAATCTTAAGTAAGCACACTCAGTATGTTACGTATTAAGCACTAGTATGTAAGTAAACAACATTCACATAACATCACAATACATATTGCTAATATTAAAGACATTACAATGACAAAGCACCCCATGCTTTTTACAATAAAATTAATTATGCTGTTAATAACTATTTCAAAACTACTTTCTAGTCTTTACTTCAGCTTACCATTTAACCTTTATTTTTAAGTTTTTTAGACTATAATTTATTCTTTTTTCTTTCATGGATTCTTTCAAACACAACAAAGAATATGGAAAAAAATCCTTTTGTTGCAACGATCCAGTGCAAACGCTTCGCAAAACTTATTGAGCTACATTTTCTTATTATGGTAAAAGACAATGTTCTTATGAAAATTGTCGCAGGAATATCCTTGCCAGATAAACTTCCACTACGAGACGCCATGCCTTTCTTTGTCTAGTGAGATTAAGAGGCTTATACTTTACGAGGAATGCGCAAATAAAGTTTTCTTATAGCAAATTCATGAGTTAACGCTTTCATAAATTAAGATCCTTGACCTAAAATATCTAAGCAATGAATATAAGTACATATTAAACAATAAGTACACGTTAGGTAGGTATACGTTATTATTCAACGCACTAATTATGTGCTGGTTATCGGACTTACATTTATAATACGTTTTATAAAGATTCTATTACACTTCCAGACATTTGACTTTTACTCTTAAAGTTCTCTAATTGATCTTATATTTCTACTATACGTATATAGCACATTAATAGACAATAGTAGTAGACATATGTGTAAAGTTCTAAATGTTCGAAATGACATCAAAACTAATTTTTTAAACAGTCATTATCGCGTGAGAAGGCGATCTTTAGGTTAGTACTTACTCACTGCAATGAAGAACTTCCAATATTATTATTATTATAGTATTAGTAAAGTATCAAAAACATATAGGATAATAGGTCTGGTGTTTTTTGAGAAAATGTCTTAACTGTTTTAGCACAATGCAAAGAAGATAAACATAATACTTTATGGATTACAATCTAGTTTAAGTTGTATAATGATAATGGAAAATAGTTATATAGTCTTGAAGAAAGTAAACTTACCATTCTTTTTTCAGATACCACAAAACTGTATTTCGTAGCGCTACTAATGAATATGTGCAACAAATGTATGGATAAGTATCTAATGTATTATATTATTGTAGGAACTCTAAATAAATGTAATGGATTTTACACAGCCTGTCAAGTTTAATTTAGTGTATAGATGTACAAACAAATAAATAAATAAAACTTTTCTTAAAATATCATATCATAATGTCAAGTTTCTTCATGGATACGACACAAATGTGAACAAAGTGCAGCTTCTTGTTTCGGAAAATAAAACCTGAAATGCAGTAGACGGCCATTTTCTTAAATTTAAGGGCATAAGACGTGACTTCTCTGCAGATTCACAAACTGCATTTGATCTCAATTTTTGTTTTCTGTTGCAACGTATTTGAAAGCAAATTATTATTAGGAGTAAGATAAATATTGCTAGACTAATAGAATATTTAATGTATAGGTAGATACACGGTAAGTATATTGGACTATCGGATAATCCCTTTCCATATTTGAAAAGAGACCTGTGCCCAGCTACCTTGGGACTGTGGTGACGGATTGATGATCAAGTATATTGAGATAATGTATGACTGCCATTTATTCAATCCATTAATATCAAATCAAATCTCGTTTACGACTTGGCGATGGTTTCAGATACTCAATGCAACTGACATGCAAATCTTGATTTGCATTGAGCATCTGAAATCAAAAAAAGGAATGTCTAAAAGCAATATATAAAATATATATCTACCTAACTGATTATTATTTAAATATAAATTATAATGAAAAGCCTATTTATTGCATGTGAAAGCTAATCAAGTGCTGCTAGGAAATACAGCTAATTAGTCAGTTTGTGCGTGTTAGGCAATTACCAGGCGCTTATGAACACGCAACGAGTTAATTAAGTACAGTCATAACAATTGTTCTGGTGCCTACATCTATATCATTGTAAGGAAATTTCATCACAGTAGTAAGAGAAGCTACCAGTGAATTAGAAACACTGTGTACATTCGGGTATGAAATTTTATATTAAAAGGGTGGAGTTTATTTAATTTATCTGGGTTAGTTCACCTGGGTGCACTAAGTATACTAATAGTAAAGTTTATTCACCTGAGTGGATTAAGTTTACTTAAAATTAATTTAAATTCACGTTTTAATTAACATAGTTATGTTAAAGACAGGTTTTTATTTTTAGTAATGTATTTCAACACTAAATTATAATGGATATTAGAGTTACACTATGTTTCCTACTACGTATGAATAATATTGTCAACCTTATAACAATATTTTCCTAAGTAATTAAATTAATTGAAAGTTATAATAGACGAATTAGTTTCGGATAAGCCTGAGCTAAATAAGCTTGTACCGTTTATCGTAAATGTTAATGAAATTATATAGTACCTAACATGGGTCTAATTTTCCGGCTTATGCTCAAAATAATTGCGTCAATTAATTTTAACATGTTAGAACATTATGTAAAATCACTCTTTAAGAACATTTTTAGTGAAATTTTACATGAAATGTAGTGGTTATATTCAATAATAATACAGGAATGCTTTCATGCACGTAATATATTTGATTAATAACAGATAGATGACTTCTAGTCAAAATATAACCATAGGTACCGCCCACTTGCCATGAAAAAATAGCAACAAGGAAAAATACAGGTAATTTACCTTGGATTGATTAGGTTACGAGGAAAATAATAAAAATCGCGCGAAATCCAATGAATCAACGTGTTGGAACGTTGGGGCACCGCACCATTGTACGCCAGATTTTGTGAATTGAATGATGGTCTAGTTCGTCAGCAAAGGGCTTACGGTAAAAAGAGTTTTTATATTTTGATTCCAACTAAGTAGGTAGCCTTAATTTAAATCCATAATCTACTTATCACAGTATAATTACGTAAATAGACAGTAGTCATAACACAGTACAGAGACGTACCAACCAATAGTAGGTATAGTTAATAACATTTCTCTAAAATGTTTACGCGGGTGTATTGAGCACCACAATAATAGTATTATTATCAATAATACAGTTCAATTATTTTAACTTTCAGTCCAAATGCGCTATCGCAATTACAGAGGATTATGTGCTAACGTACATTGGTATTTATAGAGTAGTAAGTAGTTAGCTAGTGCTAAGGGCTTTGACACTAGCTCATCTTGTAGCAAACTAATCTAGGACCGTTGTAATTACAGTGAAGTGCTTACATGTGGTTATGTTCTCGACTCATTAGATTTCATAATCATGTAATTCATACAGCATTTATGAGCGGTCTGTGAACGACAAATTAAGTCACTATCTATTGTGTAACTGTCGTGTACAATCAAAAGTTAAATCTTCAGTTATAATTACTACATCTAGAGTCGAACTCGTGTGTTCATTTTGTTTTTAAGTATCAACATATTTTATTATTTTCGTATATTAACTATGTAATATTTGAACCGGTTTTAAAACTGCACCTCAGTTGACATTCACAAAGGCGCAATACCTAACAAAAACATTGTGAAAAAAGGGCAGCGCAATCAATTACCCAAATCCTTGGTATAAACTGAGGCGTGTGCGGCATAATAATAGCATAGTCTATAAGTCCTTAGTTTTTCTTACAATGCGACAATAGCGTTTTATAGATTTTTGTTGTCTTTTGACGGTCCTCTTCCTACAAAAGAGAAGCCCCGAATCACATAAAGAAATAAACAGAAATACTTCAATAAGTTATTGTATTCTATCATTTTCTATAATAAAGTGAATTATTAATATCCCCGAAATTATCATGCTAATGGTGTACTCATCATTCATTTTATTATTATAATGTAATCTAAATGAAAACCGCTTTTAGATTTGAATATTCACTAATCTCATACAGCGACCGGACGTTACGAACGAAACGCCCTGTACACACATCGCATATACTGAAAACAAACAGACGAATGGTAATGAATGTCGATATGTGTATACACGTCACCGCGTCGTCAACTCTTGTTTATACAGTGTGGCCTGAATATGTCCTAGTCCTCGGCACAATGCGCTAGATCCTAACAAGCGCAGTTGTAATTGATACGAGTATTCCCGGATAACAGTTATTTATATGGTGAATTCTGACATTAGTTGGTAGACCCCTTGGGTCTACATATTTATGTACCCGCACAGAAGACTTCTATGGAGATAAAGCTGTGTATATGTACTTGCTTGTCCTCCGGCCTAATGGAATGATGACCTAAACAAGATAGCCGGGAACTACTGGATTTATCGAGACTAGGACCAAACTGAATGACTGTCAACTAGTCCCCTAGTTATAGCCAGGCCTACGAGTATGTTCAACAATGGACGACCAAAGCTAATGAATAGATACCTATTCTACCTAACGATGTTCATAAAATTCCAGGCGTAATTAAAATACCGGTTTACTCTATTGATTAATACTACAATAGGCGCTGTAGTTTTAAAATGATAAAGAACAACAGCATAATAATATGTTGAAGAGAAATCGTTTAACTTGAGACTTATATTTCGATATTGTTTATTTATTTATTTAGAGTTAACCGACAAGACGTAATCGTTCATTATGTAAGGTATAGAATATGCGAATTATATGAACAAGACATAAAAGGCATCACTTCTCGCAATACGATTAAAATTAAAACGGAATCTTAATCTACTCTACTCTCTAGATATCTGCAACTGGCTTCATCGTCATTACAAATGAATTACTAATCAAAGTGCAAAGCCGTCAGTCCAACAAAGCTTGATCTCTGAGTCGTACCTACGTACTCATGTTGCTATGGTCGTATGAAAGTTTGTACGTGCCCCAATAAAAGCCTGTTCGCTCAGGAAACCCATTAAAATGGTTACTCTAAGACCGCACACTGATTTATCATAGTACTATCTGTTATGTATCCGGTAGAATGATGTTGCATGTAACAAAGTGACACATATGTCAAGTTCACAAACTCGCTTTTGGCCCGCGTGGCGGACTGTGGCCTAAACCCTTATCATATTTAAAAACTATGTGCCCTCTAAATACGTACGTGCCTTCTCATCAGAGTTTCACAATATAATAATAATTTTGTGGTTTTTGGTTTTACTCCGCTCTTTGTTAGTAGATACCTACACAGATTAATTGCATCGCTTTTGTTGGCACGGTTGCATCCAAGCTGATAGTGTGCACTTTCGAGGCTTTTACCAAAAGGAATGTTGTAAACAAGTGAACTGTACCTACTACATTAGAATGATAGAGAATGCTCCAAGACTCATAATAAAATGTATTATAATTTATAAACGTTTATTATAGTTTTGGGACTACAGTTGAACAACAGGGACAAAAATATCTCACTGGTTCAACGGTAGAACTAACCCGCTGGGAATGAGCCCTGTAATTACAAATTACTATTTTGTTTGACTTTTAGCGAAAATAGAAGAGCAAGAGAAACTCAACACTTTTATTTCAAAGGGATCAAAGAGTAACGGCATTATTTTATACGTACCAGTATGATGTAAATAATATATTAATCACGACTGAGTTTATAGTGCGGAGGCTTTTACAGTAATGGGTTCTTTCTTTACCGTGCCAAAAACCAGAAAATAAAAATATGAAAGTGTAACTTTTAAATAAAATTTGGATACACTTTTAAAGTTTAAAAAAATTATGATATTTTATTGTATTTTATATTTTATATAAAAAAGGATCGTATAGACAATATGGCAAGACCAAAACAAAATAAAAAATTGTTGAAAAAATGTTTATCATTAAAAAATTCTATAAATAAATTAGATTATAGAATTGTAATTCTATAAATTGTAATTCTATAAATTACAATTCTATAATACAGAAAGATTAACAAATGTAATAGATCCATGATCGGATAGAATTTTGGACGGATCACAATTCTTGTAACAAACTAATCTCGGATTACTTTAAACATTTTGTGCGAA
>DWQK01000621.1:0-19547 GCA_018231225.1 Noctuana stator
GAAAATGTCATCAAAACTATTTTCACCCAGGTGTACACTTTATTAAAATTTCACTCTCACCCATCTCGAATTTTAATACTATATGAGTTGAGACTAATAACTTGTGGGATCCAAAAATCCCGAGCAAAAAGTTCAACACCCCAGACGCGTTAATGCATACCTAAAATTCGTCCCAAACCTGAGTTTAAACGAATTTAAGTTTACCGAAAACACGATTAAAATGCCAAACAAGCCAGAAGTTTGTAACAAACAAATTTGTTCTGTAGATTGTATAGAGCCCAATAGGTATGGCTGTGGCCCTAATTGTTTAATACGTCCAATTTTCGGTTCGTCTTCCATTTTCAGATTCGCAAACTTTCCGATTGCTTTTAATGTGACTAATTGTTTAATGGAATCTATTATTGTTTTTGGTTTTACTATTGTTTTCCTATAGAAATGTTTCAATACGGGGTACGTGCGTAGAATCTTTTAATTTATATTAACTACAAATGGATTTATAAACGCAGGTATAGACAGACATTGTAGCGTCAGATTCGAAATTCCAAATCTTTAATCTAGCTTTAATCGAGAAGCGTTTAGTTTGCTTTGGCATTCTCAAACCAATACATTATACAAATATATTTTATATGCCAACTTCTCAGAACATTCTCCATTTTAATTCTCAAGGGTTATAATTATAACGTAATCCTACGTTCCCAGAGTTATAAAAGTCATACTTCAATCTCAATATTTCTGTAAGCAGAAGGCACTATTATAACCAAGCAGACATTGTCATAACATCACAATAACATACAAAGAAGCCAACGACGAAAACTTGCATAAAAGCAGCTAAAATCCTTGCCGCACATTATACCATCTCTCTGTCAACAACAAAATGCCTTTATAGTGGTAGTATTTACATAAAAACACTCCATTATCAGAGTGTCTAACCGCAGTCGCTCCGGAAACGTGACGTCATGGCCGTCGAACCGGAAATAAGAACAGCCTTTGCCCTCTCTCTTAAAGAGAGTCACATATACGCTCTTGGCTGGGCCACTGAAACCGCGGCATGTTTTTGCTGATAGTAAAATTTCTTTTTACAATAAATTCATACACAAAAATAACAATATTTCAAAAGGAAGAGTTAGTTTAAAATAATTTTAACGTCATTTAAAAAAAAAATTTATTTAGTAACTAAATGTCTGGGTTGCCTGTACGAACTAAAGTTCTCAGAATTACTCATAATAACGCATTTGTGTGCGATCTCTCTAACCTCTGTTAATGTTTTTATTATATTTTTAAGAACTTAACATTTTATTTTATATTTAAGTTGTGCCAGTATTTAATAGCAGTTGGTTTATATATAACGTATATATAATCATGGCCATGGCTTACGAAGGTTTTTGCTTCAGACTCTGGCGTTATTACTGCATTGAAATTCCTATGAATATTTATGAATTTCAACATCACACATCTGACTATACTACAACAGCTGCGCCTAATAAAAAACCAAATATGTTAAGCAACCTTACGTGAAAATCTTGAAGTCATAATATAAGAATAATAACATTATTTTACCGCTTTTATAGTCACTCTGTAGAGATTTGAAGACGAGAAGAGTCGTAAAGGCGTTCTTGAAAGTCGTTATAATCATATATCTTTTACGAGCTTTGTTTAGAAGGAGCTAAATAAATTATCCTTTACTGGCAATACAATTTTTTCCTACCTATAATACACAATACGAATTTATTGAACGCACAATTAACAAGAATTGTAAAATGTTAATTGTTAATTATAAAAACTAATCTTTTTTGAGATGAAATATCTGTGGTGCTTCATTATTATTAAAAAATATTATCAACATTAAATGCATTTAATGTGCGTAGATAAGTACACAATAATTTTATTGATATAAATTTCTTTGACGCTGTATCTCGGAACCATATTATGCCCATTGTTCAGGTCACCAAAAAATTGTCATAGAACCCAAGTGAAGTCGACTTAAAAATATACATACACACAAAACCTTTTAACAAAACCACACAGTGCACTGTCGTAAAATATCAAAACAATAAGCGTCTAAGCGCCTCCTCGCTCATTCTGTCGCCCCACAAAGCCGGAGTTCGTTTCGCCGGGAATGAAAACGACTCCGATGAAGCCCTTTTGTGCAATGTACGTGTCGTGTGTCAGTTTTGGGAGCCACGTCTGTGTTTTTGTGAACAGAAAGACTAAATAATCGCTCTTCTTTTAGCGAATAATTGCAATATTGTTTTTAAGACAGTTATTTAAAGAAAATGCAAACCGATTTAAATTAAAAATTAATACATAATTTAAAGCAGACTTCGGATTGAAGAACTTTATTCTCATACAAAGAATTTTACATTCATTTAACTTATGAGGACTTAAATACAAACTTAATATTGAGTAGCATGCAATACAGCTTTATGGTAGGCGTGTGGGGCTTACTTAAAGTAACTAGACTTAAAGTAGGATGAAAAAAGATAAAAAAATAATGCAATATTGTAGAAAAAACATATAACATTATGCCACCAACTATGGGAATGATAGACTGTAGTATAAAGTTGATAACAATGCCTGTTAAATACTACCAGATCTGAAAGCATAAGTTTTGGTGTAAAAAGAATTATTGAAGTAGGGTTATATGTTCTTATTCTGTATATGGTTCCCAGAAATAACAAGCATCCATTATATCATTTATTTTGCTTTATAATAATAATATTGATAATTATTTCTAATGGGCGTTTTGAGCAAAATATGACACAAATTTTTAAAAAAAGGCGCTCAATCAAATGTCCAACCAAAGTCAAAAGAGCGCTTAAAGCCGATATACTGATTAATTTATTTCACTTTTATTAAGTATATATATTTAAATAATTTTATTTTCATTGGTCGATAATTAACTATACACATGTGCTGTAGTTACTAATAGTACAGCATTCTCCACTACGACGCTGACTTTTTTCTGTTCTCTCTACTTCTTTGTTTTCGGTGTACAGTACTTGGCTTTTGTAGTGCCATCGTTGCGAGTACTTTTTGTGTCATTAAGTGTTACGGCATGGGTGAAACTGTAGCAATCTTCTTTCAATTATTGTTTAAATTCTTAACTAAGCGACAAGTCTAATGGTTTGCGTAAAGGTTTTTATGCAATAATGTTTAATGTTAAATTGTTTTGTTTCGTGATTGGTCTTGGTTCTGTGTGTAGGTTTTTAATCTAATACCTATATTAATACAGTTTTAAACTTAAATGTCTCAGGCGATACTTTGCGGACGTCGTTTGTTACAATTAGGTCAAAACTATTTCTCAACAATCTTCGACTATTACGCGTGATAGTGTAGGTACCTAAACTCTTCATATAAATAAACTGGGAGAAATTAATGTTACGGAACTTGATTTCTGACATTTAAAATTCTAAACAATATTGTAGTTTAAAGCCTACGACTACTCGTGCCGATTCAGTGAATGATATAAATAAAAATTTGAAAATACTAGCTTTGATATACTACTCTTATGAAAACCTCAAAAATATCGCAACCAATATTCCCATTTCGTGTATTAGCAATATAACACGATTCTATCGCAATAACAGCGCAGTAAGCGAATTTTAATTTAACAAGCTGTGTTGCATGATTGCAATTCAGTTTTTGCTTTCCAACAATGCAACTGACACGGACATTACGTGTTCAACGATACCCCTTTTTGCCGTGAAAGAAAAATTATACACGGAAATAAATGGATTTCGAAATTAAATGAGAATGCAGAGCATTATTTCGTCCTCAGATTTTGCTTGTGGCGAAACTACTATTAAAATTTTGCTTATGTTTTATTTAAGTTTAGAATAATTTTATTGTTCCCATAGGGCGTTTCTTCAATGAACGTCACTGGCCCGATACGACACCATCAATGACACATAATTCTATTAAAAAATCCAGAAAAAATTGAAATATTAGTAACTAGGAGTGCCCCCCGGTTTGACCCGCGTTAATAATTGCAATGTAACGCAATATTATTGCATTGGTTATATTGCAATTGCAATATAACCTTCTTTAATATTGGAATATCTTACACTAAAAGAATTTTTCAAATCGGTCGTTCGCGTTCGGTCGTAGCGCGTTCGCGTTCAAACAATCAAACAAACAAACTCTTCAGCTTTATATTATTAGTATAGATATATTACATATACACTCGAATTTTGCCTTGTCTGCTCTATTTTAATGTGTGTATTGAAAATGTTTGTGCAAATTTTATTAATCCACAATTTAGTCCTACGCGTAACTCACCATCAATATAATTCAATTTCAAATGCGTTTAATTTCCAATTATCATTCATAATTTGTATCAAAGCATAAATTTATACGATTGAAATTACTGCAAAACAAATTAAATGCTTATAATTATTGTGATAAAATTTTTGGCCTTTGTAATAATTTGCTTTGGTACCATGTTTCTGTTGTTTAATTAAACACTGATTTTGTTGCATGTTAAAATTGTTTTTTGTTTTATTAATCCTCCTTCGGTATAACTATCGCTTTGAATTGATGCTACTAGGTATCTGATAGTAAATTTATTCTGGAGCAATCGAATTGTTCAGTATTCGAATTATGCAAAATATTATATGTCAAGCAAAATTCGTTAAGCAAGATTCATTGACAATGGTGCTTAGATCCTTACATCCCAAAGGTATACGCATAGCAATGGTTCACATGGCGAGTGCTCCAACTTTTGATGGTAGTAGTTGTATAATACTTCAACAACTATAGAAAGTTATCCCATAAAACTAAAATGGAACTTTTCGGAACATACAAAAACGGACTCGTCGACCCGCGGGTGCGATAACGTGACCGGAATTAAACTGTTGTGTGGAATGAGCGAGCGTGTGTTGGTCCATCCGTGTGGGTTTCCGAATTCGGTCTGGAGAGACATTAAAAATGGATGAAAAACAACATTAATTAGATAAAGTCTCAAATGCTGATTTCAGTATCAGTTTTCAATGTAATTACTTCAAATACGGCGATTTTTCAGACTTTCAGCCCTTATTTGATCCCCTGGAGGGTTCAATTTGGAAAAATTTTAAAACACATGCTCGTTTACTTCTTACTAAATACCATTTTTCATAGTGACCAATTTTCATTGTATTTGCTTCTAAGCACACATACACAGGCACAAGTGTACAAGTTTAGAGTACTAGGAGTCTTGCTGTTAGTATATTTAAAACAAATTGTGTAAGTGGAACCGGTGGTGTCTGTAGTGCTTTTTGAATATGGTGACTGTTTGATTGATGTAAACGTGGCTAAACTGAGAGCGGCTGAGAAGATTAATTTTTGTATTGATTCACCTCCCCGCAAACACAATCTCGCGCGGAAAAAATCCTTCACAAAACCACACAGACGAATATTTGAAGAAGAGCAATCACAGATTGCTGTCTTTATTGCATTCTCACGATTCCTCAAATATTTCGAGGGATGAAAAGGGAACGGCAATTTTGCCAAACCTAACTCCGTCTATTGACTCTCGCTGGCCAAGACTTTAAAGGACGTCTATTTAGAAGACTTAAGAATATGAGGAGGGAGGACGTTTCAAAGTAAAAGAAAAGTTTAGGTGTTAGACTTTGGAATAGAGATAAAAGTTTTGTCCTTTAAGAGTTTATGGCTTTCAGACTGTCTGGCACGTCCATATGTCCGAAAAAGTCTGTCTGTTCGTAATTTACTAAGTACTTCGTAAGCTACATATTGCAGACCTTAAATTAAATCAATATTATTATAATGACAATAGGAACAGAAACATTGTTAAGAATAACCTTTGCAAGCATCTTTGTAAGCTGCAAGATAAGGGGTCATACAATTTACACTAAAGTCCACTATAATTAATCTCCATTTAAAATTATGAATTCTTACTCTTTTAACTACTGACAGTAAATTGGGAATTGTCATGTTACGTTGTCAGTTTACGTGCAACTTTGTAATTACCATAGAATTATTGGACTGAGCCAAAATTCCAAATATACTGAGTTTTACCAAAACCATATATTCTATTTCTATACTTACCTATTGTAAACCGAAGAGCAACGCAATTCTAACACAGTATTAAGCAAAACGGTGGTGACCAATAGGTAAGCCTATTTAAACCGCCGTCTTTCACTCAAGTAGAAATTTCTTCCAGACAACTTTACAGTTGACAAAATAAGAATAAAAGAGAGAAGGAGAGGTTTACATTAGATGTGTTAGTAAATACTTGTGATCAATAACAAGCAAACGGAAAGTAATGCTCCTTTCACCGTCAAGACCTCTCGCCCATTATTATTCCGAGAGAGTCCATTCAATCTCCAGAGTTTCCAGAACCCGCAGATCAATACACACAAAAGCGCAACACTCAAACCGATTAACTGATAGGATATCACTCGAAGTCTCGAACCCTCCAATGCTGTCGAACGGCCATTATGCTGAATTTATAGTTCCGGGTACTACAGACCCCATTGTCCGAGAAACGACTTTTGAACTTCCGTATGTAATGCTCGATGGAAAATTATGAGCGGACGATGAAAGTTATGTAAGGGAATTCGCAGTGAGTTCGGAATATTTACGGGTACGAGTATTAGTTAGAAAATGGCTCACAGGTCACAGAAACTTATATAAAGAAGACAAAAAATTAATGTTAATATTTTTGTCTTAATTTTTGAGGTAGCAAACACAAGACATGACTTGCATATACACATGATTAGCAGACGAGGATAGTTACTGTAAGTACGAGTATTAATAACTGTTCAACACATTTGATTGACCAAATTTTAATGACTACATAATAATTGAATACATAAAGATCGTCGTCAGCAATTATTCAGGAACTCGAACAATTCCTTTACAAAAGATTAAGCAAGTTCTAAATCCCGCCACACAACACATTCATTTCCCGCAAACTCTAACTAGTTCACGTCTACCCCACTTTAATGAAGTTTGCCAGCAGACTTAATCACACCTCCCCCAAAACTATAAACAAACGGTATCTTTATTGGCAATAAAGGGGCTAAATAGTTTTTTATCGAGTAATTTTATCGAGGGGCTTGGGTCTGACGTCATTTGTCACGCGCCTCATCGCCCGCTGTTGAAACGACCAGACGATTAATGGTGCCCCAGTAGCTACCCTGAGGTGAGCACAAAAGAAATTCAGCGCAACCGAGCGCTATTGCTACGTTTAGCTGGTTATTTTTAGTGATGAATGTGATTCCAGATTAGGAATGGACGAAGACAAATTCGTGAAAGGTAACGCTCGAAAATTGTAAATGGTTTTATATCTCGCATTTCACCGCGACCTTTGTGAAGAAAATTGGTGCCTGCCTTGCTATGCCTCGCCTGGAATTGTTTCGTTTCTATGTTATAGAAGCTAAGTGCCGCTTAATCTGATTTATTATTATGACTCTGCAGTTAGATTTTATGTTTTTTATTTACATAGCGTCTTTGACTTTACATACAACTTTATAAGTTGTTGTATTTTGTTCGTTACTTTTGTAGATAATCCGCCGATCTAGTGACAAAAAATATTGGGTCCCTTAAATACTTCACGTTATTGGAAACCCTCGACAGTCCAGTCGTCTGGCATTACGATAAAACTTCTATTTTACAAACTGCGAGTCTGAAGGAAGTAAGAACAATACGAACGCAGCGATACATTACCCTCTTTCCAAACACCACTTCAAAGTGAGTAGGGCTCTCTGCAAGACGTCGATTTGAGTGTAACTTAATTTCAGGGCCATTAAGACTAAATGGAGCAGCACTTATCGGCACATCTGAGACGATTAGCTCATGATTTTATTTTGTAAATATGAGGTGACGCCCCAACTCTCAGGCAAAGCTTCTTATCGGGACCTTTTTGAGATGTAATTTCTTATACTATGAACCTTAAACAAAGTTGCTACTGAAATATTGGGAGAACTTGTGACTTATGAATTTGGACTAACAGCGTTACTTCCAGGTAAATCCATTTATGAACAAAATTATTTCAATTTGGTAATTTTCGTTATTATTTGCCAATTTAGTGACTTAAATCGTCATGAATACTTTCGCCAACAATCATATTGCGGAGAAGCTAACCAGTTTTCATGTTAACGACCCTATTTCTCCCGTGTGTTGTATCAAATGGTCACGCATTAGCTGTATTTAACTGTGTGCGTGAACCATCGTAATAAGCAATTTTCGCCCACCGAATTAGTTTCCCGACAATGTTGCCATAAAATTAAGGTAAATTCCGGCCGTTCCCATCTGCCATAATTATTTTTCGCCTCATTACTTGTTTTACGGAAGATAATGTTATGCTTTATTTGCGGTTCGATAATTATAATAATATTAGGCCTCCATTTCGACATTTTTACCTTGCTATTAACGATATTATTTTTGTGTCTTTGGATTAATTACAAATTAATTAACATCGAAGTTAATGTGTTTGAAAGATGATAAAATATTATTAGGGATTAATTGAATAAAACATTTAAATTTCATAATTTGGTATCTTTAAGGTAATCTCTTTAAGTTTAATGTTTATTTAATTAGAAAAGTATTAATAAAATCTTAGCTTGGGATATTACTTGTTCGCAATGTTCAGCTGTTTTAACAATGATCATCTGAGTTAATTACAATCCATCTTAATACCTAAAGCTAAGGCTTACAGCATTATCAGCAACAGTGTAATTATTCGCAATTATATCTCGAGATTAGAAATTGTGGCGTAATCAATTAAGTCGTAAGCTTTCATGAATCCATTCGGTATCATATCGAAGACGGGGTATTTTATAGTGTAACTGATAATTATGAGACTTACTGGAGCCAAGCCTCTTGAGTAATGGAAGTTCGATGATAATGCTATTATTATTATTATTAGGAATGGTTTAAATCGCTTGCCTTCTAATAAAACATTTAAAAAGGTTAAAAGGAGTTTATGTGAAATGTTGTTTATAAAAAGCTAAAGGTGTTGATGGTTGTCCTGAAATTTTTTTTAATTACATATTTTTTTAATAATAATTATATACATTTTTCAAAAACAGCAAAATTAGGTAAGGTTACTATTAGATATTGAATTTCAATGTACAAAATACTAATCTAGATACTGAAACAAGGTACCTAAGTTTGATCTTATGCTTACTAATTATAAGGTAGGTTTTGTAGGAACCAAAATAAATAATACTTTAAAAATATTTTCCAAGTCTCGATTGACTTATGGTTGATTTAACGGAACGGTCATTAGTCAGGCACTCAGCTGTCGAGAGTTTCTTCAAGTTTTTTCGCCGGAGAGCGATGCCGATGATCTTGTTGTTTCTCGAGTTTAACTAACTCGCAAACTCGTTAACACTTGTTGAACAATGATTTGTTTAGCCGTAATGGGATCCTGTTCCGGGTGCAAGAAATTAAAAAACATTAAAAGTCATCTTTAGTACTAACTAATTTTTAGTAATAACGCAGTGGCTAATATACTCGTAGTGTTCAATATAGATACTTTCAAAGTCAAGGCTTTCATTTAAATAGAAATTTATTAGTATTTATGTTTGCTGTGGGATTTACCTTCACATCATTTACACCTTACAAGCCTTATAATAAGGCCTTCAAAATCAAAAAAGAAGGACCATAATGCTCTTTGCAGATTATTGTCCAAGTTCCAAGTCCTTGAAAGTTTCTCAGAAGAAAAACAGAAAATTCATCTACTACCAATATTTTCACGTGCAATGAAAAAGTAATTTGGGATTTGATTCGCTCTGGTCTCCGAAGGGAAGGAACTTGCTGCTACTATCCAAATTGACTTATGGCGGTTGATTCACGCAACGCCGCAGTCATTAGTCAGGCTCTGGGCTGTCGTAGTTTCTTTACTTGGAGTTTCTTTGGAGTAACGTCATTGACTCTTTTTTTAAGCAGTTTCTTACTGATTAGCCTCCATGTCCATGCAATGTTACAGCTATTCCTTTCGGCTATTTACAGTTACTGTTGCAAGAATGTTAACTGCATAGAGATGTCATTAATAGTTCAAGTGCTCAAATCATTTCTCGCGTGAACTAACTGTGACAGCATTTATAAAAAGGATATTTAAAAAAGTCAATACTAAGAAAGAATTATTTTTTTCTAGGATAGGAATAATTCGTTTACTCTACTAATCATTGTAACTTTATCACATGTAGCTCTTATTCAGATAATAACGAAAGTTCTCCCCAAAGTCGACAAAGTTTGATGCTTTTACATAACACTAACTTGGAAAGCAGGTCTATTTCAGTCGATCTTAATATTTGATATCTGTTTAATTCTGTACGGATGTGGTTAAAACCATTGCATAATATTAGTGCATAATAGTTATGCTTTTCTCGTGACAGCTGGGTCACGTAATTGCCCCAGATCTACGTCACTTGTCACGTTCACGTGCTGCTGCTGTCCGCAGATTACGACGTAGTCGTGAGACATTGCGTAAAGCGACTGTGGTGTCTCAGTTGGGTCTTTAGCCTATTCTTAAAAATGTTTCCATCATCCTGCTACGAAAAATTTACTTTACAAAATAATCATAGAAAAAATCCTCTAAGATTTTATTGTTATAAGAGCTAGACATGATAATAATTTAGCATATTGTATCATTGTTAAAATATAGAGTAGGTACTTTGTAAGTATATAAAAATTACAGATTGAAATACTGAACTTTAAAATTATTTGAGTAGAGTATTTCACGTACCTACTAAGGTAACAATAACTGGTTCTACCTCATAAAAAATTCTAACGACCACGTTTCGATTAAAAATTGCAAGTCGACGTCTTTACTGACAGATGATAACTTCTAGTTAGATAGCGGTAAATTTCTGGGATCAGACGGCGTGGGATCGGGGGAGTGGCGCTGCGTAGGGGAGTGCTATGTCTACTAGTGTTAACAGTTTGGATGGATGAATGGACGTGAATTAAGCTGCTAGTGTTAATTAGACATTTAAAAAGGCAATCAAAAGTTAGTATACAAGTTTATTTTTTATCGACCTAATGTAACGAGACACTAAAAACAATGTACACAAGCAAGAAACAATCAAACAAAAAGTATCGCATAAATGGCATTATACCGAGGACAGCCGATAAAAATTGCGCCATCAATGATTCTAATGCCCCTCATAATTTAGGCAGTTCGGGGACAATGGCCACTTCTGCACCGTTGTTCTTTGACCCAGTGGGGATTATGGCAAAAGTTTGTGCATAAAGATTTTTATTACGTCCCTTTATGCCTATGTTTAGTGGAAATTATTGACGATCTTATTGCAAACCTTTAAAGACGTAAATACCTACAAAAGTACAAAAGCAAAAAATAAGCGTAAAGCGTCATTTCGATGGGACGATAGGTAGCCATCAAAAGTCACAACTTAGTTCTACGCATTGTCCTAGTAGTAGATACAGGCATCTTTGCAAAAGAGATTAGCTCAGACCGTTGAAAACGACCAAATGCAGGATTGTTGGTACAAATACCTTTCAATGATAAGTTTCTTAACAAGGTCTTTTCTCCCCTAGAAAATGGTAGACCACATGAAGTGACGCGTGGAAATGTGGATCTGTTACCCTTTTAACTCACCGTGAAACAAGCTAGTTTTTGTGTTTCCGTTAAAGAGGCGTGGAGTCCTGAACTCTTATATGAGGCGATTGGTTCTTATTAATGCGCCTCCATCCGTAATATTTGAATCAGTTCTCACGCGTATGTAAACGTACATTGTAGGTGTCCTTTTGGTATCCTTGTCGGCAAAATCCGCGACATTTACAAGTTAACTTTGTGGTGGTGATATTAGATTTAGATGTGCGCGGTGCTTCGTTATATTTAGCTTTTTATTTAGCAATCGTGCCAAACGAAGTATAACTTCGAAAAATCCTGAAATAGAATAAAAAATAAACAAATCGTTACCTTTGTTATCGCACTATCACTATCAATTTATACAATTTTATCGCGTGTAACAATGGGGGTGGTTTTATACGCGTTTTGTTTATGTTTACATTCAGGGTAGCGAAGTCATAACTGCGTAACATAACGATGTTTCAGCTTGACTTATTACTTTCTTTTCTTTGTTACTTTTAATCGGTTTCCTAATATAGTTATGAATTTTTCACGATTCTTTTAACAGTTTTGCGTTGATTTATGTTGATTACGTGAATAAAAAAGGTAAAATTTAGTTTTACTTCAAAATAGGATTACTTAGCAATGTTAAATTCCCCTAGTTATAGAGTTGATCAGATTGCCGCTAATTATGAACGGCCATTAACAAGATTAAATATTAAGGATAATGAGTAGGTACGAAACAAACTAAAAATAATAAATCTTTCATAATGAAGACTGTAAGGTTTAATATTACGCAATTTTAATCCTCAGTCTTACGATTTATAAAATATGAAGGATCAAGAAAATTCTATTATCGATAGTTAAAAAAATAATAATATAAAGTTTTTTAATCTATAAAAACTAAAAACACGCTATATTGTGGCCGAACTAAAAATTAGAAAGTAATTAATTTTACTTTGAAAAACCAACTACACTCCAACGACAAAGTTTGTTCGTATAATAAAACGCATTCAACGCTCTGCATTTTATTACTATCAATAAAATGCAGTGTTGTTTCATACAAAATACATGGTATTTTAATTCAGTTTTCATTTAGAAATTTCAGCGTGGCATACCCTGTTACAATTGTGTGGCTAGCGTACTAACTAGCTTAGCCTAATTGCTATGGCAATAAAGACTAAATTTGCACCAAATTTTATTATTAGACCTCGTTTAATGTTGGTATGAGAGAATATTTTCGGTTCCCAAATTACTGCGAAAATTTATATGGGCTTACGACAACAAAATGTTTTGAACACACATTATAATTTGGATGATATACCTATTTCCATCATTTCTATTATTATTATTATTATTACTATTATATAGTTGTTCTATTTATCAAAAGAAAATATTTATATTCAGAACTGGTTAAGCTATTTTTACAAAAATATATTGTTGTCGAAAAAAATTCACGCTTAGATAATAGTCTCCATAGAAGGAAAGCTTGTGTCGTGAATAACTAATGCCTTCAACCTTTTTTATGTCCGACTGTTGGGCACGGGTCTCTCCCCACAACCGGGGAAGGCCTGGAGCATACTCCACTACGCTGCTCCAATGCTTATTAGTGGATAATTGTACTCGTACTCTTACTTCCCAAAAAGTCGAAAGACGACTTTTAAAGTTTCGTAACATTTAAAGTCAACATTATATTAAAAGAACTTTATCCATATAAGCGAATAATTTGAAAACACAGATAAGAGCCCGACCGAAGAATCAGAAAGCCACGATCCTCATTTAGAAACACAAGTACGTGCTAAGAAGGATAAAGTATTTACTACTACAATAACAAGGAGCGAAGCTTGCCTAAGGCGGCGTGATCCGACAGAATAACAATAAGAAAACCTGAACTTAACTACCTTTGATAAGTAAAACGAAAGAGACCTCTATTCAGTGCCAGGTAGTATAAAGGCACCATGCCATTTATAATACACAACAATAAAGAAACCTTCTTAGATTTCCACGCCGAACCCAAGTAACACTGAATAGCCGAAAGAATATTCGACGTATTATGGAAAAGTTAAATTCTTCCCTCGAGCTAATGCCCATAATCTTGGCAACTTTTAATAGGACAGCCCCGAATTTGACGGTCATTATTCAGAAAATATACTCCAGGGGTGTCCCGCCATCTGTAGAACTTTATTTCATTCGAATTATGTCATCGGAATAATTTTTTCTTTCACCCTCAAGTGAGTGGACTGTGTCTGCTGTTTGAATTGAGTTTAACTTTCTTTTTTTTCGTCATCTTTATCCATTGTATTTTTAAAATACGTGAAGAAAGGATCTCTTTCTTGGAATAGATATTTTAGGGAAACTCGGTCGTTGGGGTCGGACTAAATCGTTATATTATCCTATGTTAGTCTTTCCGTAGTTGCCTAGGTATTGAGAAGTTAAATAAGCGACTCGTAGACGTTATACGTCTACAGATTGATACAATTTTTTTTGGTTTGTCTTAGTCCTAATGTACAGTAAACATTAAGCTCCTGATGAGAAAAACGTCTTTTCAAAATAAGGACATACCTATCAAGGTAAAAGAAATCTTGACAAAGAAATGGAATTGTTTGCACAAGAAGCCCCACTCAAGAATGAAATTGATAAGCGGAGTATAATCGAGTGTAGGGAGCATAAGCAGGAAATAAAGGAAAAACATGATAGAGACGGTTGACATGTGACAGGCGCAAAGACACTTGACCCACAATATCCCTCAACGCCCCAACCCGGTGAGGACACGAACCATATAGGTACCACCTCCGTTGGAATAACTTCAATATTATGTCGTTGCAATATTAAACCATATTTTTTTTCATATTAGTAGGTATATATTCTACTGAAGTTGTTGAAACATGTAATACGTAATTGTGAGCTTCTGGAAGATTTAATAAATCAAATATTATGTTTGAAAGGTGAATCCAAAGTTTACGTAATGAACATAATCGTTTATTAAGACAATTTAATTGCAATTCAATTAAATTGCTACTTAGAATCCTGCTTCTAATATGATCCATTAAGTTTGTAAACTGAATTATAATGACTATGCAATATTATTATCATGACAATAATGAGTGATTAACAAATAACGGAGTATCACGGGTTACTTAATCCGTGATACCCAAAGGTCTTACAAGAATTATGTGTATTTAAAATATATAAACGATTTTATAAGGAGAAATAAACTATTGACCTTCCTCTAGAAGTCTAGAAACTCTAGACGCATTAGTGAAGAGTGCGCGTGTAAAAGCTGTGTGTTCTCGCCGAGAGGCTCATCAGCTCATATTCAATTTAGTTAAGAATTTTTTACATGCTATTTTAGAAAATTTTTTTTTTTTTTATAAAGACTTGCAGAGTTTTTGGTTGAAATGTTTCAAAATCACACAACAAATATTTAGAGTCATTTATCATCTATCAATATCTTCTTCATTGAAATTCTTTCTATTTAAATGAAAAGTTAATGTTCTGTTTTAATACCTTTAATACCAACATCCAATGCCACGTCAATGATTACTTATAATATTATTATTGTCATCAATTTTATTTACGTTGATGGTGTTACACAGTGTCGTATCGAATTCGGTTCTTGAGAGGTTATAATGACCGGGTTGAGTGTCTGTGCGTGTCACGTGTCACGTGTCACCTTCCCAATTTTTATTTTGTCCATGCTTGTATTTATTATGATTTGTTTGGATCACTAGTTTCTTCCTCATAATAGCGTCGAGTGGTTACTGTCTAGTTGTTTTAGAATTCCATTCTAGGTATTTTAGTATCTATATTTTTATTTAATACAATTTCTGAATGTATGAAAATATTATTATCTCTTGTTAGTCGGCAAATGTAAACATCGTTAGGAAACTATTTCATAATTATACATGCTACCGTTCTCGAAAGATACTACTATCCAATGACTAATGATTTTCATATGAACGTCAATAAGCTATTATACCACATAACCTCAAGTTGCAAGACTCGCACTATCCTATAGCTAGACCGATTTAACTACAAGTAATAATAGGGTGTACTGACCTCTGTCCACGTACCCTACACTTAACGCGTCATATCGTGTTACTCGTAGCACTCGACGGGGTTATTACGCCAAAGTCAGGTGTCTTTGAGCCTTTCACATGTCGACATAATCCTATAGCTCTCTTTTCTATTTTTGCACAATTTTCTAGTGTAATGGTCATCATAGTGGGAATCAAAAAGGATATAGATAATATCGTATGTGTTTAAGCAAGGATGTAAGGCAACGGTGCCTCAATATAATTTTAAAAGTCAAATCTATTTAATCGTAGGAGGTCGTCATTGTAATTTATCTAGATGTCTCATTACGGGTCAAATTCCTCAGGTAAATTTGGATATTAGTAAATTTGAATTGAAAAATTGTTTCAAAAATTACCGCAATAAGAAGTATTTATCAATTTTATTTACCAAAGTTTCACTTAATGCTCAACTTTTCCCAAGTGGTTTATTTCAGAATGCTTTTAACTTCCACTGAAAGTTCATTTAAGTAAATTTATACAGTCTTTATTTAAACTATGTTAAGAATGCTATCATAAGTTTTTAATTTAAACGTTGGAGAGGCCACAACGGCGTTGAAGCTTAGTCCTTAGTGAAATTACGTCATCTTTGCTAAGTTAGGATTTTAAAGGTGATTTAACTCCATTTTCATCCCCTTCCGTCCGTTGATGGTGCGTGAAATTGATTTTTCACTCATTTATTTAAAGACGAAGATCAATTTTGTGCTCGCAATGAATTGGCTTAAATTAATGAAGGCGGTTTAGTCGCAGAGTTACGAGCTTCAATAAATGAACCATTGCAGATTCTCTTATTGAAATGTCTCTAGCTTAAAACCGTTACTAAAGTAGTCAATAATTTCTTTGTATCATTTATCACATCTCTGGCTTCTTTTGTGTTCAGCAAATTTAAATAAGGAAGTAATGATTTGTTTCTTTAAAGGAACTTTATCAAATTCCAAGATTCTTATGCAACAAGCAATTACTTTAAGCACAAATGACAGCCGATTCCAAACTAAAAAGTGAGAAATCATTAAGTATTTTAAAAGTAAAAAGAGTTTTCAATATCTGTTGGTAAATGACAAAGTTCTGAAGATATAAACTTATAAAATAAAATAGTAAATTGAGCACCTCCTTCTTTAAAGTCAGCTAAAAGTAGGTTAATACTATATATGTACTCGTATTATTTAGTCCAGGTTACAGTTATAACTTTTAACATTTTGGTGTAGCGAAGAAAACAATAATAATTTGAAGTACCCAGAACGGTTCATATCACTGAACACCCTACACTAAATTCCATTGAAGCAGCATTTTGTGCGTCGGCGTCCAAAGAATGAGCTTTAGTTGGATTTTTTCAATTTCACTGGTCTATACCTATATCCTGGAACAAAATATTCGCTCGTCGGCTGCCAATGCTGCCATCGATTAGATTTTAAGCTGAACACCGGCTATGTTGCAATTTTTCAGCTACAGCTCGTTTTTATTCGCTTCCGACAACCATCCCACTGTTGTCTTTTCGGCTTTTATTTTAGGTTTAGTTTGGAAACTATGAAATAAAAGTTCATTTGCATTGTACTGTTTTTTATATCCGGGTATCATCGTAGATACTACGAGGACGTGTACAGTAGACATTGTCGTTAACTTTGGTTTGATTTGAGAATTTTACTTGATATTTTATTAGCTAATGCACGGGGGCATTAAGATTCCAGAGGAGTCAGCGGGCTTTATGTTTATGGCTTTAAGTTTTTAGCGGCTTTTTTAAGAATCTCTTATAGTTGTGTACCACAGAAGGCCTCTGGCTCCTAAAGCCCATGAACCAATTGCTTTATTGCTTTTATTAAGTGTATGTAAATACCTTACAATGAATAAAAACAATTTGGTTTTATTATATTTAACTCATGCAGTATCAGTTTGTTTGTTTTACGTTTAATTTAACGTCTTTGTTTCTTTTTCATATATATTTTCTTATATTTTCATTTATTCTCACAGCGATGAAGCTGCAAAAATTGTTAATTGCACATTATAAATCTATATAGTCTTCTTTTTCATAATAAAGACCAAAAGAACAAAGCGGTACTAGTAATGAACAAAGTAGCACTTAAAAATGATTTTACCCACAAGAGGGCTCCTCGCAGACATTAATAGGCAGTCCAATTTGGCACACCGTTCCGCTTCGATGGTAATTCGATTACGGTTCGAATTAACAACAATTGCGGCTTGCGAACACTGCACTGTTAAATAATGTGCATCTGACTACTATTTCAGCATTTTCATGGCTTTTGTGGAGTAGAACCATCTGAGTGTCGTTCTTTTTGTTAGCTCAAAAATTTTCTTGAAACCAACAAAAAAGTTAATCAATCCGTGATTGAAGTTATAAAACAGACAGCTTTGATTTTGAGGTTGTATCAATTGTTGGTTGTTTATAGTTTGATTTATTCTTGTTAGGTTGATTCATTATCACAGAGAGGCTTAATAGCAGATGCTAGAAACATAAAGTTTGGACAATATAGATTCCTTTCATGAGGAAGTCTAAGAAATGCTTTTCAAAATTGGTGTTTAGGTTTAAGCTTTATCAAAAATATTATTCAGTAAATTATTTTATTTTTCTTAAAAAATTTATAGTTACCTATTCTTTACGGTATGATTTATAATGATGAAGCCTACAGTAATTTATTGGAGCAAAAGTTACCAACATACCTGGAAGTGCTGATAAAAGGATTTCAGGTAATTTTAAAAAATTTCTCAAATTTGGATAATTTAATTTTTTGTTCTCTCTTTTTTCATCATTGTTATATTGTACGCAGAATATTATAATGCCAAAGTTGGTAGTAGGTCACGAGACCCGCAGGGCGTTTAGAAGCCGGGATCCAGCAAAAAGTGCATAGTCGTTATCCGACACTCGAGTTTTATTGATGGTAGACCTTCCTATTTATGTTTAAGTGGAAACTTCGCTTAATATTATTCTGACTCAAGAGAAATAGACGAGAAATTTGTATATTGTAGTTAGGAATCAAAAGAATACCCTAAGATAATGCAAGATATTTACACAAGAAAGTATAGTTTGAAATTCAATATTAAATTAAAGAATGTACGACCCAATATAATTGATTTGAGGTCATACATGTTTTCCCCTCACGCTTCTTTACAACACTACACTGCAAGTTTCACTTTGTCGCATGTACCTTGGTTACGCAAATACAGACTCATACACAATCACACAATCAAAAATCATCAATTAATCTTCTGCCCCACTGCCCATCGAATCCAGAACCCCCCGAATTGGAAAGCGGTATGATAACAACTACAATATTCGGGTCGTCACTCAGACCTCAGTAGCTTTATAGATCTCTTTTCAGAAGTTTGACTAGATACTTGCCTGATCTCGGTCATGACAACTCCCGAGAGCCCAGTAAATAATAATATGTCTCAAAAGAATGATGTCGACTTTTTCAATATTTCAATTTGAGAGGAACTAGGAGAAGGCCATCCGCACACTAAAATATTTAACACTAGAAGCTTTTCTCAAGAAATACAAGTAAAACAAGTTTGAACTAGTTTCATAGCTTGCTGCTTCGTTTCATTCTTTGGATCATAATGCTGACTGTGATATAGCTGTTCTTTGTGAAGAGAAACTTTAAATTGTCTATCGCTACAATATGTGGAGATTGAGTTTTATTTATTATCTTGACTTGATTAGAAATGAGGATGGTGTTAAAATAAAAATAACAATTGTAGTTTCCCGCTGTCTCCGTTAGTCGTAGTACCGAGTAAAGGGGACAGCTGTTAATAAATAAAATTATTCATAACAGTTCTCTTCAGTATTATGGAAAAAAATTAAGTCGACTTCGATAAAAAATTACTCAAAATTGTGAAATAGGTAATATTTATGTAAAGAAAAAGTATTTATATTTCTTTATGTATTTTAAATATTTATTTTTCTAGATTTGAAGGATATGACAATA
>DWQK01000622.1:0-19547 GCA_018231225.1 Noctuana stator
GTAACGCTTGATAGCTTATAACCTTCCTCATTAATGTAGCTATCAGACATAAAAAGAATTTTTCACATTCGACTTGTAGTTCCAGAGATTAGCGCGTTAAAACAAACAAACTCATCAGCTTTATATATTAGTAAAGATGTGAAGTAGGTAATATGACATTTACATTTATAAGGCTCAACAAAGGCCACAAAAATAAAAATTGATTTGATAATCTGTACTTTAAGTACTGAATTTACTAAATTTGGATAAAATAAGGCTGCATCACACTTCATGTTAACAAACCCCCATTTTACTCCCATATCTTCGCTCACAGCCAGCATGGAATTTTATCCAAGCCCACGTAATTCTGCGACAATGACAGAAGCATATTTGTATTCGTATCTCTCGCCACTACATTATGTAAGCGTGCCTTGTTACAACGACATTGGATATTTAGCAATCTGTACGATGTTAATGTTCAAACATAGTACGTTGTGTAGTAAAACGTAAAGGATCATTGCATCTTAGGTGGAGAGCATTTAATAATTTAGTTTAAAAGATGAGATAAAATTGTTTTCAAATTAAAAAATATGCATTCAACCCTTTTTATGTCTTACTGTTGGGCACGGGTCTCTCCCCACAACCGGGGAAGGAATTAAAAATATATCCTCTTAATCTATTTCACACTCAGTTACAAAATGGTGTTCATTAGTAAGGAACTAAAGCTGTTTACTAAAACACGGCATCGGAATATAGTTTTGCACACACACAGACACTCATTTGCTAAATATGCATAAACATGAGTTCAATACTTAATTCGCTACTGTTTAAACAAGGCCTTAACGAGATACTTTGCACCGTTCCAGGACTATTATTCATTAGACAGTGTTAATGATTTAAGTGGTTGCTCCGACCAGAGTAAATTGTCTTGAATAAGAATTAATTTGCCGAAGGATTGTACGTAATTGTTCTTTGTCCATTGCATAGTCTATAGATGGAGAACAACAGGTAAGGCATTTTCTAAAAGCTACCGAAGCATCTATGTATAGCGCAGTACCGAAGTAAGTTAGTTGAATTACGAAAACATCTCACGGCGAAAATCTACCGTGGACCGGAGGCGATGCATGCACAAATGTGGAAGGGTAAAGATAGCTAAACCCCTATGGATTCCGTTGTTCAGGATACTGCTACCTTCAAATAGCTTTTATCTTACAAGGTTCATATCAGAACAACATAAAATAAATGTCATCAAATTAATAAGTGTAACAGAAGTTAAACAACAAAAACATAGATCTTACTATTCTTGATCTCTTCTAACTAGTTCTTCTAAAAACTTATCACCTATTTTTCAAATATAAAAAGAAACGATTTAAGATTATCTGCACTGCCCAAGCGCAAACAAAGGCGTTGACTCTTGTGGTGGCGAGATAAGATAGTAAAAGTACTTTAGAACGGCACCTTGTAACTCTCCTAAATTCTTTAAAAGCGACACGGAACAAGAACGGACAATTTACTCAATATAAGGAACTCATTGAAGTGATCATAGCGTGACCGCCTCTCCTGTTATAATGACATTCGAAATCGTGAGCTCCCTATCGATAAGAAGGCGGGGCAGCAATCAATTGATACCTTATACGCAATGTAAAGTATCAAAGTGCATGCGGTGCCCGCGGCTGCATAAGATTGACGTTTGACTTACCGAAAATGGCGGCGTCGGGTGGGAAGACAGTTCGCTCCACGAACGCAAGAGGGCACGTTCAGTGTCTGCCCAGTTCGATGCGAAGCTCACCCCGCACTTTCTCCATAGCGAAAGTTCAAAAAGTCTTCGCCATGGAACTCCATCACTTTTGGTTGTCTTCTTTCGAATGCTTCCACGCAACGATGGTGTGCGCACAAATGGTTCGGGTTTTCCATTTTTACTCGCTCCTCTCCACGGTGGCTTAGTTCCGTTGTTAGCCTTTCCATTTGTCGGGTTTCCAAACGAACCCTTTCGTTGCAACCCTGCTTTGTTTTGCAATTCTTTTTTCTTTTCATCTATTTCTTCATCTTCGTTAAGACCATCTGACTTGACTTCCTCGATAGTAACAACAGTGGATTTTCTTTCTCTAAAGCTCGACCTCGAAGGCGTTCTATTGAATGTATGTTTCCATTTTTCTCCATCAACTTCGTCGTGCTGAGAAGATACAATACTGTCGTCAGCATAACGCATGCGAGCAGTTTTCATTAACGACGCTTTTGTATTTTGCGTGAACAATCTTTCACACGCATCTGGCGTCTTATTGTTTTCAGGTCGACTTTTAAATGTGCATTCAGAATCTGTGTCACTGTGTCCTTCGTAAGAGCTAGTACTGTTACTGAAGCTTTTCGTAAAGGATCCATTATTATTTCTGACAAAATTGCTGTCAGGTTTGACTGTATCCTTTATTTCAATAAAACAGTCACCTCGAAATGATTTTCTAGATTGAAGACTGCCACTTGAGTCAGATTTCATAATCGGGTTCTGCTTAGGATCAACGCAGCCGTGAGCGTGTGATTTCCCAGTGCAATGTTTATGGATCTTTGCCAGTGCTGCCAGGGTCTTATTACCACTAGGCGACACTTCATCGCCGCACCGCAACGACTGTTCAAATGTGCCTTGGACGTGGAACATTCTTCGACTGTTCTCCTACAGCATTCTCAAGCAAAATTCGCCTCCCACGTTTGACATTTTCTGAGGTCAGAGTTTACGTTGTATCGATCCAATCATGGCGAATTCACTGCACAATAGGATTATTAATTGAGCTAAGTTGCAGATCGGCGTGATACAAACTATCTCAACTACATCAAATTGGTGCAATATCGTAAATCTGATTAAGAGACTTTTCGTGCGATACGGCGCTCTGACAAGTATTTACGCTAAAATTATTATCTCCATGGGAAATATTCAACGATATAACGTAGGCATTTAGTGACGCCAGCTATATCAATCTTAGTCTACACCAGTTTAACTTCGAAGGTACTGAGTTACTGACCTCTCCAAAACAATGTAATTGCTATTGAACACTGACCGACCATGCGGACAATTTTCCACGCTCTCACTTCAGGCGTGTGTAAATTAGGTCATACGAGTAAGTTGAATATCGAAACTAATTTAACATAATTTGCATTTAGTACGGTATTAAGTAGTCAATTGATAAATAATGGCACTGTAGTACTGTTGTCACTGACAAATTACTTGTAGATATTATGACGGAAATGAAATCGGCTATAGAACAGTTAAACTGCATTGCGATCATTCTTACAAACAAGACGATATAACTAAACATTTAACTAATATTTACGCTTTTATCCGGAACATAAAACACAGTGACAGTGAAATAAATTTCTATTTCATACATTCAAATAAATTCCGTCTATTAGTTATTTGTTGCACGTTCGTAACGATTCAAGAGTTTAACGCTCCGGACTTCCCGAACTAAAATGGCGATAGAATCCATCCGTTGAGCTTCAGGCTATCCTGTCTGGACGCGATACTTTGTTGTTATGTTTGAAATGGAAACCGGATATTAAAAATATTGATTTCTTAAGGAAAGAAAATAACTTCTTAAAGGAACTATCGAGGAAGGACTTATCGAACCAGGAAATTAAAATATTGATGTTCCTTTACGGCTTCTATTAGTACTTAACAATACTTTTTTACGTTCACATATTCTTATAATTTGTATCACTTTAAAAAGGAATTGTTTGGGAAATAAGTCACCTTGGATATCCATGTAATGCTTAAATAAGTTATGCTTATTAGTCATGCCGATTTTTCTAGAAAATATCTTTAATTTTTTCTATGTTAGTCTCTGTTCAGTCAGTTTATAGGTCGGTATCAACACCACCAACTGCTAAGAATTGTACACGATAAAATTTGCATGTGACAGCTTAGTTGTCGTGGGCGTTTCCTACACCAAAAGTGTCTCTATCGGCAGATATAAACGGTTCTCAGTAACTTGTTCTACATAGAATAGACAACTAGTTTGTTAAGACTTCATCGATATAATTCCTATTATATTGCATTTTTTAAATAAATAAAAAACAATTGCAACCGACCATGCAGCCGATGCAGGACACCGGAACCAGACCGTTAAGTTTTACAGAGCGATGCAAACAAAAACATGGCCGAAATAAACTCATCTAAACGTTTTACTAAATATACTTTATCCTTTATATATTCACCACCTGAACTTAAATGTTGACCATATGAGCAATAGGTGCGTCAACAGTACCTACTTTTGACTTGTACTTTCTTAATTTTATTGCATTCTACTTACAAAATTAAATTGTTTTCAGAAGATTTTCATATTTAAAAGATTTTTATTGAAAAGTCATGCTGACTAATGTCTTAGTAGAGGTTCCCTTCGCTAAGACTCCTTGAATTTGTCTTTTATCGTCAGCAATAGAGCAAGCAGTTAACCGGGCACGGTTCTAGAGTGAGATTGGTTTCGATAACATAAATATTCATGGTGTAATTTGTGTCAACGTTGGATTACGGCATAGCATAGTCACATTTAATATACATACCGCAGTTTGAGTAACAAAACGTTTGATAGGCCTTACGGGAACACTATAATTACTACATGGCATTAGGAATATCACGCTGGACCTTGTCTCAAACGGTTGGGTTACTTAACATGTGTGTATATCAAAAAATTACGATTACGAACGACGTTTTCGCTTTCACTATAAAAATCTAGTCATTAGTCCAGTTGCAAGTAAAAAGAACTACATTTCTCCATTAAATATGGTTGTAAGATTTATTTGTATTCTCTTTATAGCAGTATTAAATTCATTATATCCTATGTAAGAATATAGAGTTTGTTGTGTTGTGTGTTTGTTTTTAAGTTACTATGTTTGTTTGTTTGAACGCGCTAATCAGGAACGATTTGAAAAATTCTTTTAGTGTAAGATAGTCCATTTATCGAGGAAAGCTATAGGCTATCAAGCGTTACTTTGCAATTCTTAACGCGGGTGAAACCGGAGGGCACAGCTAGTTTAATACAACATTGGTGATTTAGCTTTATGTATAAAATGATTTTTAGCCATTAAGACTGTTTCAGTACACTGTACCAATTCGTGTCACCATCGGATTACGGTGACTAAATGTCTGCCTACACCCAACCCCGTTCGCCATTGTAGACGTTTCGCTAAATTACTCACTGTTCGGACTCTTGTGTAATTGATTTAAACGAATGTACAGTTGCTCCCATGCAATTTATTTGATAGCTGCTATTAATAAATACGGATTACTTAATGATGAAATTGACAATTGATAAAAAAATTTTTATTCAATTTAATTCATCATTACAAATACCCACTTTAATACAAGGCATAAACCGTCATTTCCAAAGGTGGGCTTCGCTAACCAGCGATGATTTACTAATAAACGTTTTATTAATTCATTTAATTAACATATCATGATAACACTTTACCCAATCAAAAGAATTAAGTGTAATTTCTGGTGCATTTTAATAAACATAGAAACAAGGTCATTCAAACATCTCGATGTAGGTCCCACCTTCAACGCCAATAGCCAAGCCTGTCGGTAATTTACTTATCACCGTATCAATGCATCGTTATCAAACTATCCACTTGTATGAACGTGGGAATGAGGTTTCACTTTCATTTCCTAAACAGGTAGCAAAAGTACCAAATACAAAGCAATCGTACCTGATTGCTTTGTATATACGTACCAACCTACACGTAAAAATTAACGCTTCGCCCCTCCTATATCTAATCAAAGGCTAATCTTATGAAAAACTACTCATCCTACATTATTAAAACCGAATCTCTAAGTTATAAGTCTCATAAAAATGAAATGGTAACACAAAAAATGTTTTGTCAGAAAAGACATCCAGTAGAATCAGATTCTTTTATCTCCTAAAGCAAATTTGGTATAACACTAGGCGACCATGACTTTAATCAGGTAAACAGTAGATAACAGAACTAGCATATCTAGGCTACGTGATGTAACTGTTGCGGAAAATAGAACTCCATAAAATTCAACTTCTAATTCCAATTGTACATTTGAAGATCTAAGTATTTATATCGTTCATAAGAAAATTTTTGTTGATAAAATGAAATAAGCTCTTACAAAAACCATTGTGAAAGCTTACAATAAGCTTAAGCTGCGGTTTCTTGCCAAATTATTTAAAGTAAACATTTATTAAATGCCCATAGCTAGATAGGAGATGACAAAATAATAAAGAAGGAATAAATATTAATACCACACAAAAATTTACAACAAATAGGCTGTAAAATTGTCAATATCGAAACATAGCTGAACATGTATACATCTACTGATGATTTGGGTAAAGTTTATACGAAGCACAGAAATCCTCCCAACCTCTTGCTCGTCTTGTTTTTTACGAATATTTTAAAAATTTATATCAAAAACCAAATAAATATAGTCCTTTAATATTGACACCGCAAACTAGCTACACCAGAAGGCACTTAGCACACAGTGGACCAGTCTTGTGTAAATAGACGAAGCACACGATCCGTTGGTCAATCACATGCAAATTCGTACGCCACAGATCTCGCCTATTTGATAATATTGAAATTGCTCTTGCATAAGTGCGTGTGCGGTGTTTATAATACAACGCGATTCATCTAAAGTTCATCATAAAAGAGATAAGTCACAAAGATTCTTAGAAATTCTACACACAGTTTCAATATTACGTCTGTAGTGCCCTCAGATTTTACAACGCTGCAACGATAATTTTAAACTACCAATTCATTCTATATCTTATACTCATAAAATGAGTACTCCATACAAATGGTTGAACCTAAAAAGCCGCGAAGGATACAAGTCAACAAAAATCGTTCTTCCTATTGCTTTATGGCTTGGTTCTACAGTTATCAAAAACTGAAATAACGTGCATTTTGAAACAAATGAACCAATGTTGCACTGTACAATAAAATAACATCAAAACCTCAGGATAATAATTTACTTGACGAATATGAATACCACTAATCTATCAGAATCTAAAGGCAATAGAAACACTTAGTAAATGTCAGTAGGAGCATTGTTGCTGTTCTAATCGATCGTGACTTGTAATGTGACCGGTACGCACATCACGACTATCGTGAGATATTATCTGCCACTGTGGAACCCATTTCTTGATTCACAGCAGATAGCGAAACATCCTTCAGAAAATAGACAAGTAAATGTTCGAGAGAACATGGACAGAACAGTCAATTGAACTGGTACAGTAATGAGTTGATAACGTTTAAAAACAAAATCTACCCGTTATTCATCTACTGTTTCTACTGAATTGAATTGGATAAACTTTAATACAAAGAATAATGCTTAATTGAGAAATTACCACATGAAACAATGCGCAGATTAACAACTGTTACTAGAGTATAAATTGGTGACATAACGTGCAATCTCATGAAAAATGTCCACCAAAACTATTAATTAAGAAACTATTTTAATGTAGGGGAGCTTTTGATCGATTCTAATGCCATTTAGGATAGTATTATTAAATATTCTTTAGTGTCCGATACAAGGCTAATGATATGTAAATTATTGTAAAAGGCCATTTGTCGTAAACGTTATCTAACCAAAACTCAAGATCAAGGTGACCTGAACATCAAAATAAGACAAATGAATTGTCCTCAGGATCAGGATTGGTTAAAAATAGATCAACAAACTAACACATTCCTATTAAAATAGTGTTTTAAGTTACGTCATAATAATATTTTGATTAACGAACAAGGTATCACAGAGTGCAAACATGACGTCACATTCAGCGGCAAGACTATGTAATGTGTCAGGTATGACCTGAATATGAATTAACATCTGTTGTTATATTGAGGTATCGATAGGTACCTATAATAATATGTCTCTAATGATTGTTCTGAGCGCTTAGCGACACAGCTCCTATAGATTCTCCGGATTGAATCGGTAAATTAAGAAATTCATTTAAGACAATTAGAGTCCTTGGAATTACTCCTAACCTTACTCGTCTTCCTTGTTAGCACGAGAACTTACGAGTAAGTGAGGTTTTACGAGTAATATTGTTCAACATAATAATACTAATTGATTTGTTTTATTTATGTTTTATGTATGTAACACCATCTCAGTCACAGTAGTCTTAGTAATGTATGTTCCATGCCTTTCCCCGTTGCGGAGGCCCGTGCCCAGCAATGGGCCATAAGAATGGTAGCATTCAAATACTTTTTTTACTTCAAGCAATTTAGTCAAAGTCAAAGGCAAAATCAGTTTGGGTCGGCAGTAAAGTTTTATTAAAATAAAAAATTAATTACATTGGTACTCGTAAATTCTCATTTCAAAATTAGCTTGACCGTAAAAGACAGATCACATAAAGATGTCTTGTACTTTTTAAATACAAAATCGTTTTTATCGTTTTTTGCTTAAATTACCCTTTAAATTCCAGTTGGAAAAATCTATATCTTACACCCTTGAGTTTGTAAGATTCGTATTGGTAAGGGCATGTGTTAAAAAAATCTTTAACAAATTTTAACTATCTCGTAAAAAACCAAAGCGGCTATAAACTTGAGACATAGTTTTAGTAAATACTTAAAACGTCAATCGGTCATCAATTTATATGTATATACACATTTGCAAGATGTCCTCGCCCTGAAACCGAAGGCCGAACAGCAAAATTGCAACTAAAGATTACCTCAACGCACGAATATATTACAGGTCTAAAAACATTAAATATTGTGTTACATACAACAGTCACGTTTCACCCACACGAGTCCGATAATTACCAACATAGTGATATGCCCAAGGGAATTCATTCACTAAATTCACAGTTGGACCTTTTAAGTGTAAAAGCAACATCATAAAAGGCATTGATGTAAAGAGGTTTAAGTAAAAACGAACCACTGAAAGCAAACACTTTTTTCGTTATCGTTTTTAGATATCTTAAGGCGTTAGTTCTTAGCTTAACAAACCGTAGAGCACAATTAATAACAAGCCTATAATAAATAAAGAACTTCAATTAGTATGACGTGAGAAGTCTAGGTCTAGTCTAGTCTGATATCAAGAATACTTTTGAAATATCACCAAGTGTCATTTAAAATAATCTTATTCATAAGCAGTAATTCAAGTCTGTTCAAGGATTAAAAATTCTTGTCGAACAAGATCTTTAGATGTTACATAAGATCATCAAACATCTTTGGTTGCGCCTTAATTTTGGTAATAACATAATTTTTAGCGTAACGGCAAACAGATAATATACAAATCGCAATAGTCCTTGACGGCTGTAGGTACAAATTATTTATTCAAAGGCAACAGTATAATAATATGAAGGCGTCATATTCATGGATATTAGAATAATTTTACGATGTTTGAAGTTACGGTATAAGAATTAAGAATATGCTGTACGCGTGCGCACACATACAGTATGTCAAAGAAAAGACTTGATAAATTTATTTAGGGGTTAAAGTATGTCATTGTCATTTTGTACTTAATAATTTAAATCATTCATAGGAAATTCCTTTAATTATGATTTTGCTGTAGACTCTGGGAACTTGCACTCAACAAAACTTGTGAAGGCATTGTATATTTCGTTGTCATGAAGCAACAGGGGTTAAAATTGGTTTGATGCAAATAGATCATCAATCATCAATTGTGGATATGCCTACATCATACTGCTAATTCCTTGATGTTTTCATTATCAATTTCATATTTAAAACACTATAAGTTTACGATAGAAAACCGATTGAATTAATTTATTGAAAAACTACAAAGAATATTTTTAATAACATTCTACATGTTTTAAAATTTATACTGAACATCATAAATACCAAATTTCAAATGGAGACCTATTTTAGTTCAATGTAGAGACGGTAAGAAACAAATTACCTGTTTCCTATATACATTAACAAGTTTTACTAAATACGTAACTACTGTTATGAAAAATTATACACTTTTAATTAGATAAAATGCTCGAAACATAAAACAGATTATGAGAAAGATAGAAATGTTGAGACGGCATCTTCAGAAGATACAGTCATATTTATATTGAGCCATTAAAATAATTCTTCCCATCTCATGGCTTCATTAGAGGCAACATTATGCATCGCAGTAAAAATAAATTCTCAGTAGTTTTTGATTTAAATAAAATCATAAAATCGGCTGCTGTTAAAATTTGATTATAATCAATGATCATTATCATTGATAGTCAAAGGTCTGACGAAAACTATAATCTTGCAAAAAACAAAAATCATCAATTACATTTAGTGAAATGATTTAGCTTAAAAGAATAAATACCAATCACAATGACTGTGAATACAATTGAACAATTTTACCTAAAGATCCTAATTTCTTCCTAAACAATGAAAATATGGTTAGCATGGCAAGACGTAAGGATTTCACTTACAAATCCAAATATTTTATTTAAAACCACTAGTTAAAAACGGAAAAGTGTCGACTTTCAAACAAACCTGTCGACGCGAACATTTATGAAATAGAGAATTTAGAGTATACTAGGAATAGTACAGGAAGTATGAATGTTGAATATCCTTTTCCTTTATGCTTTCGTTTTACTAATTGACCATTTTCAATACAAGATTAGTAGGAAACAAAATAGGGAGATAAAGCAAAGCAAAATTGAAAGTAATCGCGTACCTATATAGGAATTGTTTATATAAAACTTATGCAAAAAAATTTATATAGTAATTGATAATGTAAACGTAGAATCTATACATACACTGTAACTTATATTTTAATTTTATCGTTCTCTCCAGAACCGCTACATATTTAGATTCAAATTACCTCAGTCAATTTGTTAATAACGACAGCGACCGGGAAGCAAGCGCTAATATGGCATAAAGCCCGTGTTATGCGCCGTTAAATAACTCTTTAAGTTAAAGCTACGCCTTCACGACATGCAGATCTCAGGCGAGGCACCTGGTGCTATTTGCATATTATTATGTTATGTGTGCATGAGGAAGACCAAATAGGAAGTGTATGACGCAAAAACCGCTAAGCAGTAAGCATCTTGTAAAGAGGTATTGATTCCGTATTAATAATAAACACACTATTTAGTGCGAGGTCTATAGTCATTTAACGCTTCCATTATATGCCTACAAAGATTATGTACTCTTAAGTAAAAATTATCATATTTGGGCATCACTTACAATTTTAACACCTGATTTTTTTATTACGTCTACCAAAAATTGTTACATGAATACTTAGATTAATTAAGCATACAAAATGAAGGTCTTAGCTAAATGTAAAACTTATAACAGGCAAACACAGCATGCACTATATATTAACAAGATTGGTATAATTATTACAGCGATTTAAAAAATAATAAGTATAATTATTAATTACCTACTTAATCATAACAGAGATTACTTTTTTTATAATAAAACATGACTCGTATTTTTAAATTCATGTTCAATCATTTTTTATTATTTTAAATTTATTACCGAACTAGTTTATTATGAGGCTGCGTATGTAGTTGTACTTTTTTATTCATACTTTTATCATTACAGGTTATTTGGACAACATTACAATCTATTAAGAATCGTATAACCACGTCAGGTAACATCTCACACAAACATGATCACTTGATTTAAAATTCAATACTCCACAGTTCCAGAGAACCAAAAGCCATAAATAATAACAGTGCAAAATCAATCCATTCACAACGGATAAATAAAACATTAACATTAGTTTATACATACTGGTGGTGATTCTTAGAAGACAATAATAATAATCCGTTTGAGGACAGAAATATCATTAGTATTCTGCCAATATTGTGGCATGATCATTCTATAATCCGAGGGCATGATATTGACGATAAAAGATACACCTACTGTTGCGTAGACATAGACACTAACTGATGTCTAGTATAAAATAAAGAAATATATAGTCTCTTCGATGAGAGAAACGCTCATAGAAAGGGAAACAAATTGAAGTAATCATCACTCACTATACGATACGAGTACTCGGATGGGTGACTCCTAGTAGTAGTTTCATATTATTCATGCGCGCTTCCTTGCTTAGGAGGGCAAGTTAAGCGGTCGGTCCCGGTTGTTATCGACAGATAACAGTCGTTTAACCTGGTCGGAGGCCCTTTGGGCGGTTTGGCAACATCCAACACTGATTGGCCACTAACCCGTATCTCCACCAATCCACATTAGAGATGTGTGATGGAGTATGCTGCCTTCCCCGGTTGTGGGGAGTGACCCATGCCCAGCAGTGGGACATAAAAAAGGGTTGAAGGCATACGAGTAGATAATAACGATAAAGAATAACGTTTTTCTATAGATGTAAAGACAGACAGACCATGTTTAAGCTTCATCGCGTAATCTGCTTAGTAAATTTCGTGTTTTAAACATGTTCTTTTATGATGAAAAACCTATTTCACTTCAAACGTCATGAACCAACTGTCAGCTAGTCAGCTATTAGTCGCACCGCTCGCACTTCTATTCAAAGCAAACGTAATTTGCATTAAAACAGCACAAGTTCCAGCACGATCTGAATGTGACTAATCGACGACAAAGAAGTTCTCGTGTGGGTTTGTTGACTTGACATTCGTGGTGCGGTTACCAGTATGGATATTGAAAACACTTTCCATGGCTCCATCACTTTAGTTAAACAAGATTTAGTTAAATTTGGATATTCAGTCTACACTTCTAGATATACCTCTAAATTATTTAAAGTTCATTATATTGTTTAAATGAATATAATACAGTCGAAACCGATTATAACGACATCGTTTACAACGACCGATCGGTTATTATTAATTTATTAAGTATATTTTTCACAGACAAATAACTGACAATCACAATGATTATATTGTATCATAGAAGCCACTGAAAGGAAGTTAAGTTTCCGCTACTTGAACTTTCTATTCTTCTTTTGGTCAAGTAACAAAATCAATGTTTCGCTTCAAATAAGTTACTTATCGATATCTGCAATCAAATTAATAAATACAAGAAAGTGAAAACAAATCCGCCCCCGCGTCCCGCCCACTCCTGCGCCCAACTGAGGTAGGTGAGACATAATTTGAACCGTTCACGGTTATTTCGCTAACATAACGAGTAGTTGAACATAAGCGACAAGATTTCTCCGAAACATTCGGAAATCTTAAACCACGTAATTATTCGTATTTTATTTTCCATGCCATCGCAATAAAAATATTAGATGATAACCGTTTCAAGGAAACGAGTGTTCCAGGTAACAACGAACCTTCATCAAGGCTGTCAAAAGAAATATTAATCACAGTATTCAATTTAGAAGATTTTCATCTAAAAGGCTTTGTAATTAATGTGAAGACACTAAGATTGTGTTACTTTAAACTATGTTTTGAAACATTTTTAAACCAAACATTTGGTGTATACATTTTAACAATTTAACCCAACTAGTTCTAAATAAACATTGCATTCATCGATCTCACTAAAGCTAGTATTCCTAAACATAACCTGTGTAAACATAACCTAACTTACCTTATAAGTGTAATGAAGCAATGTGCACTGTTAAAATGAATACTAAATAACATCTCCCCAATTGATTACACAATGAACACAATTTATTGCCCCAGCCCTATCATATTCTTGATGAATAAATCAAATTAGTGAACTAGACTTGATCGCGATTTGAATCATGCTTCGTGGAAACAAGTTCTGATTCTCTTACGAATGTCTAGTACTTGACTGTGGGCTTTAGCAATTAATGTTTAGTGGCAATGTTGTTTAGGTACAGCTACTGCATAATTATTGTCATTATATAAATTGTTGAGAACTATTAAAATGATCATATTATTAATAGCTATCCATAAAGACACAAACGCATTTATTTTACACACAAAAACTTTACTTTGGCATTAAAGTAATTAAACTAAGAGTAGATTAAGGGTAGCTACAAATATGGCCAATAGTGGACAGATTCCCAAAATATTTAAAGACATCAAATTACTTAATGTTGAGAAACGTGGAACGTATAAAATACAAAGATCAAAAACGCCAAATTTTGACAAACCATCACCATTCAAATTTAACAAGATGAAAATAACTCAACTAAGACAAAGTGCTTCAGAAATTAAACGAGGAAAGCAACTCATAATTTTGAAAGCCATATAACAAATCTCCGGGCGAAGACTTCTCAATTTAAATGACTCAAACGCCGATACACCAGTTCGGAGCCGAGTGTGGGCGAATGCCGAGTGCAGTGAAATTTAAAACAAATATTATCACTTATCACCGCATTACCGCTTACCACTTAACTGAAAATTCTCTTTAACTATTAGATATAAAGTTATTTCCCATCACTGAGGAAGTTTTGAGTTTAAATGACAGTTAAGTTGATTGTAAGAGCATGTTTGTGAGAACCACAAACTAAATGGTTTAAGGACTGCAAATTGTTTACACATGTCACGTTATACAAACACGTGTTTGGTGACGTAGTAATTAATTACCACATTTAGGCATATAGTTTTTCAAATAAAAATAAAATAAGAAAATCTATAAAACCAAGCAGGAAAAGGTCTATCTATAACTAATTTGAGGTTAAAATTTGCTCAACAAATAAAATTGTTCTATCATAATAATCAATAACAAATATTACATGTTTTACAACTATGTTAACAGAAACCTACAAAAGATTTTGCCTATGACCTTACTACTTCTTGACCCTTTATGTTTAACACTCCGCTTTAAAGCTCTGGCCCGGAAGTATTATGGGTCAAGTTTGCATAGTTGTAAGCTTCGACTTGTTAATACTGAATCAACAAGACTTCCCAAAGTTTCACTTTTATCCAGCTAGAGGCAGACACGAATTAACACAGGTAAAAGTATTCTTTGCGCATGTAATGCCTTTCTACAGCAAAAAAAAGCGCTTACAAATTAAATAAAAATTACAACTTAAACCAACGACCATAGAGCGGATTAAAGATAAAAGCCGCATTTTAACTGATTCCAATTAAATCAATCGAAATATCATTAACGACACGAACAATGTTTCTACCGACTTAAACGACGTCGAACAATTATGAGCAGTAAATTAATCATAAGTGAGAACCAAGCAAATCTTACATCAGTGCTTAAGAACCGAAACTCTTACCAATCGATTTTCTTAAGAGAGCAATCGATTATCCCCATTAGCCATTAAGACTCGAAACGTACCCTCGGACACGTTCGGCCACAAAGATACGAAAATAGGACCGCACGGGCCGTCTCAGATACACAAATGCGTAGTGGGGGTCGGAAACCTTTTGATGTGGCTGAATCTTTACATCCAGTAAAGTGTGGATTTGGTGAGAGAATTTTAAACAAATCCATACCTTTCTTCTCGATAGATTGATCTATAGGTTGCGTTAATCAATAGAGTCTATTTTGTACGTCGACGTTGCAGTTATAAAAAACACTTTGAGAGAAATATACAAAGTTAACAGATTGATCGAATGAAACAAAAGTGAGCTGGAATGGTGAGACAGGCGAACAGGGGCTACGGGCCTCAAGGTTACCCTTCCTAACCCAGGATAGTCATATTAGACATGCTATAACCAGTAAACAATAAGAAACTGAACTATCTGCCCACCGCAAAACTTGCCTGAGAGGAACACGCCAATGGTTCCCAACCACTGGCCTATACAAACGCAATACCAATCCCTTTTATAGATGCACAGTTACATTCTGGACATTCCACGGTTGGATCAACGCTGCATGTTCTGCTATTCTAATGGATTAATTGCCTTTTACCATCTGTTTGTTGACAACATTAATATGGTCTCGCAAAATGGAGATCTGACGTCGCGTGCACTCAGGGATTTATGTTTGACTTATACTCAGCAATTAGTTTTATTAACTTGAGTAATGAGATCTTTAACTAGAAGCCTTTATAAATTCGTGAAATAAGATATATTTAAGAAGCTTGTTCGATCCACAATTGAAGGTACTAATAAAGAATCATTATGCAGAAGACGACAGCAGAAAACGCCCTATTGACAACGATCGGTCAAAGATATGAAATTATCATAAGAATTAGTTTACTTATAATAATTTTGTAGTTGCAGAACTTGCACACAAACTGGAAATAAATTTTGCTTTATAAGAGAAAATATAACTTTACCAAACAGACACCAATTAATTAATGTGAAGACTTCTGAAAACAGCTTTTTTTAGAATAAAGAAAGATACGACGGTTGAAATAATGTACTAATAAAGAATTGAGGTCAGTATTAGCAGAAGGTACTCCCATACAAAGTTTTTTAATACAACTAGACGGTCCCATAGAAGAGAAATAGCAAAAGCAGTATTCATGTATGCATGAAAAGCAATGTTTACGCATGAGGATAATTCACGTCATCACATTATGAAGGGTTCGCGTAGATTATGTGTCACATTCGTTAGGGAACACGAAGGCAACAATAGAGCTTTTGCTTTGACGTGGGTGTTATACTTATTTAATCTTACAACGACGAGAGATTGTAGCTATGATCAACTCTATACCAACGACATAAGATCTCTGTATGGACCTGGATGGTTCAGTTGTTATAGAGGCAGCTCGCGATTACGCGGGTTTCGTTTTTACACTTTTTATGCTTTACAAGATTTCGTAATGCGTTTTTTATAAAGTATTAAACTGAAATACGATAAACCTTGCTAAGCAAACTGTTTTGAATAGAAGCGAAAAGAAAGATTTAAGTCTTTACTTATTAACATTAGATGCATCAAATTCTGTTTATTCTTATCAAAAATGAAATAACTATCAATTAAAATCCTTAAGGCCTTTTTTAAATATTGTGTTTATTTCGTATTCCAATCTTACCCGAATCAGTCACTAATTAATTTCCAACAAAATAAAATTTATATTTCAGAGCTTAGTGAAAAGTGTGAAAACAATACAAAATAAGTCAGCCAGCCACTTCGTTTAGCTAAAGCCTAGTAGCAAAGGAGGTCATAGTTGAAAGACAGAACTTTTCATAAGTGCCTAACATCTAGCATTGTAGATCTAAATATGCAAACAGTACCTACTTCTTTGGCAATAGTTGCCCTCCTGTCTGTCTAACCCAAGAAGACCATGCAAGTAACCAACCGATGTATTGATCAAACCGTAAAATATCTCGACGTGACGTCCGATTGATTGACGGTTAAATCACTTAATTACGCCATTGAACCATAGTATTCTATTAATCAACCTAACCTAGAATAAACGAGTACATGGGATATCTAGGATAAGGACTTCTTGACGGAATTCATAATGATAGCACACTTCTAGAATTCACCTTGTACATCGTCACATTTACTTAAATCTATTCTATAGTATGTTTCTTGTTGTATGTTATGTACATCATAATATATGAAAGGCAAACCTGACTCCCTGGCTTATTTATATCAACGCATAGCAGATGCTACTGGAACTAGAAACTAGAAATTTTGCACAGGGGTTCTTTTCATGACGTAAGTGAGCACTAAGAAAGGATTTTCAGAAATGCTACTCTTAACGGTGTGAAAATATTAAATGGAGGTTGAAGTGTAAATAGAATTTTCTCATTTCTGGACTTAAAAGTATGGAAATAGGTGTGTAAGTTCTAGATTATAATTTAAAATGATCTGTATGGTGAAATATACAAATTTGTCCGTTTAAGAGGTAAAAATTGGGGGGTACAGTTTGTATGGAGATTTCCTCATTTTCGATTCTAAAGATCACAGGGGCAAAGTCGCGGAGGTAAACTAGTTATTTCATAAACAAAAAGGATTACAATAATTAGTGGATTCATATGAAAATATAGATTACAGATGGTATACGTCTTGTCGTCGCTGAAAAAAAAAAACTTGCAATAAAGTGCAATTTAACTTCTGGTTTCATAATAAACCATAAACAACAACAACTGTTTATGTTCGTTGGTTTATGTTACACCATTCGACGTAACGCAACAGAGATAATAGAAACTACAGATGACATTTCAATTAAACACACACTTCAAAACGTTACCGGTTACCGGATCAAGTTCTAGGAACAAATAATGAAAAATAACACGCTCACAGTTGCTCAATCAATGGGCGGTGGGGTTACCTTGGAATTAAATCGATTATATTGTCGCAATCTCGCAATAACTTTGTGTACGCATAAATTGACATAACAAACTTAACATGGAGCTGTTACTCCCTGTCAATCAATCTCAGGATACTTGTCAAGAGCCGTGCACGCTATAAGTACGCTTATTAGATTTGACAACTCCTCGAGCTATTAAATTTGACAACAACCGAAACGCCGATCTGCAACGGTTCAATTTAACCGAAAACTCACTATAAATTGAAAACTGACTATGATAACCAGAAAAACACCGTCACTTCCACAGCACACGAAAAATCTTCAAGGGAAAAAAATGAAAAAAAAATGGAGAAATGTTTCGCAAGTTCGATTTCTTTACAGTTCGTGTTCAAACGAACGGTTTTTGAAATTCGAATTGGACGCGCGACTACGGCATGCGCGTGCGCAAGGCTCGCGGCGCGGATTTCAACTGTTTATGGCACGCGCGGTGTTTTGAGTGTCCGTTTGTCTAGTCGGCGTAGTAGATCTTGTAAACAGATAACTATTAAGTAAGTACGTCAAGATCATAATGTTATGTATACGCATTTTTTTATTTAGATAATAGCCTACTTAGATATAACCGCCACCTTTAGTTAGATTGCCAATCAACGATTTATTGTTAAGATTATTGATAACCGACACGTCTGTCAGACACAAATTTAAAGCCACTAATTTAATTATGTTTTTTTTTATTACATACGCAGACCTTAAGTACGTTATAAAAAATATTTCTTGCGACTTATGTCGTAAAGTGTGTCTATATTGTTTAAGAATTTCACATTTATTTTTATGAGTTCTGGGTTCCCTAAATACATAATAAGTTCTTGGTTAAAAATTACCTTCGTATCAATTTGAGTTAAATCGTTTTAAGCATTTTTAATAATAAGGCAATCACATTAAATAAACCGCTACGCGACAGAACACTTGGCCCTTGGGTCACATTCAAATATCAATATACATATTTCAGACTTACTAGTTGAATAACTTAGAATAAAGTAAAAAACAAACTATTTATTAAACCTTTTATAGAATGTTATAAGCCCATTGGGCGCGGCTTCTCTTAACGACACGACACGATACTGGTTACGACACGACACCGAAAACAAAATAATTGTATGAAATTATTAATGAAAGTCTTATCTCCACATTTGCTTGTTGAGCAATGAATTTAAAAATAAAGCATTGAAGAGTCGTAAATTGAGACACATTTCTAAATGACCAATGTGTGTTATAAAATGTTGCAAACTCAAAAAAATATTGCAATTACATATCTATGTAATAATACGAGTACGTGCCATAGAGTACCAAAAGACTTGCATTTATATAAGTAAATTGCAATGTAACGTTCGATAGAGCCTAAAGCCTTCCTGCATAATTAATGTACCTTACACTAAAAGAATTTTTCAAATCGGTTCCCGAGATTAGTGCGTTCAAACAAACAATCCAACAAGCAAACTCTTCAGCTTTATATTGTTAGTATAGAAGTATAGATATAAGAATTTCTCAAATCGGTTCCTGAGAT
>DWQK01000623.1:0-19522 GCA_018231225.1 Noctuana stator
CGTGCAGAAATGTTAAAAGACAATTTATCATAATAAGTCCGGAACTTCGGCCAATAAATTTTGCCAGAATCTGCCCCCTCTTTCAATGTTTATTATCACCCATGTATAATAAAGAGATTACATTTTACTCTTTAAATATTTTTCTTTAAATTCAATTTTTTGCATGTTTGCTTTTTTTGTAGTATTTTTATATAGTCGTTTTTAGTCTTTTTTAGTAGTCCTTTCATATAGAAAAGGATTCAACTTTTATGCCATGCCATTCTCTTTTTAGTATCTTTGATCAAGATAGGTCTTTTAAATATATTCATTGAACACCAACGTAATAGACATTATTTTCAGTTAAAAATATTTTTCTTAATACCTACAAAGTATTATTAAATTACAGGCATAAACTGCTTTCTATTCAGCGGGTATAACAATAGTTTTACTCACTGAAGCAATAACTTTATTTATTTTATACCAAAACTTTTCTAGACGCATTTTACCTGTCAACATTTTTAAGACAAAAGAAAAAAAAACATTTGATCTCTATTGTTAAAGAAAAACTACTTCATATAGGTAATTTTTTTTTCAAACTACGCCATAGATTCATGACATACCGCATTCTATTAGGTTCCTGGCTAAAGATTGTATTAGAGATCTCTTCAATGAAATAAAAGCGTTTTCATACGTTACGTGATAGAGGTCAGGAGCAACGTTTTTATTTCATTAGCAACGTGCGAAGTGGTTTTGCTACGAGTCCTAAATACAAAAAAGTTTGTCACAAGCCTTTCTTTACATATTTCATGTACTAAACTTTAACAAAAAATACGCGCGGCGTAATGTTTTTTTTTAAAACGAGTGCCAGTTGTAGAATAGACTTCTAAAGAATTCATTAATAGAACGCTTATTTTTTTATTATTGTTGAATAACTAACGAACAATGTACCTACCTACCTAATGAAATTTACGAATAAATTTAAATTAATTCTAAAATTGTTGTATTGAAGTGAAACACGTAATTTTGTGTCATGACGATTGTCTGTTCGATTTAGCAAAGAGAGGTTAGTCGAACTCATCTCGGTTGCAAGTAAATATCTTTAGCTTTAGTTCACATGATTCGTTTTGACGAGTGCGATAGATTGAACAATACATAAACAATTTGATTTGAATCATTGAAACGATGACGTCTATGATTTTCCAATTTTAAAATACTAGGTATATGAATATTAGTTTTTAGGTTTAGTAATCTATACTTATAATAAATCTGTAGAGAGGTCAATTTTGTACATGAAATATTATTTCCAAAATAACTATCAGGGGGTGATTAGGGATCGATACTGATGCCAAAAATGCAATTAGTAAAATTTTTGTCTGTCTTTCTGTCTGTCTGTATAACCGTTATGGAAACAAAAACTACTCGACGGATTTAAACTAAATTTGGCACAATTATTTTTCATACTCCTGAGCTGGTTGTAGAATACTTTTCATCACGCTACAATCAATAGAAGCAGAGCAGTGAAGGGAAATGTTGGGACAAAATTTTAAAAGATAAATTTTTAAATTACTTTTTCATTGAATTCAATTCAAATCCGAGTGTGAAATTTCAATTTCGCTAATTATTAAATAAGTATAGCCGTCTGCGTCTGCAGACTGTTACACAATAATATTGGAAAACGATCAGGGCTTTCCGTTCAAATTTACTCGAAAGAGCGTTGATTGAAGTTTAATATGAACACCTGGGATTTCTATATTGAGCGAACTTACAATAAAAGTTATTTGGTATTGGTTACTTGAGCCTTTCACTATTTCACCTTCAGCTCGCTATATTTTAGGCGATTCTATTATTAACCCATAATTAACCCATGCGCCTAATTGAGTGATTTTTTTAATGCGCCTAGTCAAGGGTTAACTAAATTAAAAAATGGAGACACCCTCAACATGAAATTTAAAAAGTAAAAAATGTTAGACCATTAAATTAACCAAAGTAATAATAGATTTAGTCTACATAATTATAATTATTTAGTGATCAAAAGCATAAAACGATGTCTTTATTAATTTGTGCCAATGATTTATGTATGTTTTTTTTGCAAATATATAAATTTACTTTTACGATTTTCATTATACCTATACAGCACTTTATTACACGTCCAAAAAAAACACATTCTCATTTGGTTTTATTCAAAAGTAATATGAATGAACTGAGTAAAGAGCTTAAAAGCCTTTAGAAGGCAGTTTCAATGAGCAACTTCATTATTTAATAGTCCGTATAAATAAAAAGTTTGTTCAATTTTTACCCTTCTTGAAAGCACTTATCTCATTTACCGGTAAGTATAAAGCTACATTTTACAACTAGATATACCTATTTACTGCTATTCTGAACTAAAGGTGAAATTGATAAATAAATAAACAAATAAATAACGCTTCACACTCACAGCCCCACACTAGGATTCCGTGTGTCGTGTGTGCCATGGACACATATAAAGACAAATACACAAACACCCAGACCGGTAACAGAAATCTAAATTCATCATTTATATTTCTGCTCCGCCGGGGATCGAACCCGGGACCTTTCAAATGATGGACTGACGTGGTAATCACTGCACCACAAAGGTCGTCATAGGGTCGTCAAACGTCAAACGGTGATATTATTATAAAGTGTTTCAATTTTCTAGTTGACAATTCGCAGATTAATGAAAGATAAACTGCTAACGCCGCGATGCCACGCCTCTTACAACAGACGGTCGTAGCAGACATTTCTTCATTATCACTTCAATAAGTGAGTTTAATAAGACGTTGCCCGCGGCGCTCTGAGCGTCGTCCTACTTAGAAACGACAGTTTGGAAAATATTAATTCCTCCTCCATCCTTATCGAGGTAGTATTTCGTTTTGCAGTTTCTGGAATGATCGAGCTAAATTGGAACGATATTACTTTGAAATTTCCACGATAATGTAATTAGTCGACTTTTGCGTTTAACGGACTCTAAGTTTACATAACAATAATATCATTGTCATAGAAATATATCTACGTTGATAACATCATTTACTTAATCAATGAGTTTCAGTGTTAGTTTAAGTTACGATTGTTAGGTCGTAATTTAAATATGAAATCGCTGTCATAATATTTGCGTAGCCCTACAACAGAAGACCTAAGAATTAAAGAACGTTATATGGTATCCTCAACTTTAGAACTACCTAGTTCATACTGTTTTCCTTTAGCAAAAATCAAGATCGAAGAAGATGTGAGTGAACCCAGATCCAACAGAACGGCTACGCCGCCCACCAGGCTATATCCATAAATGATGACGACCCCTATGGTGTATTGGTTACCATGCCGGTCCGCCATTTGAAGGGTCTTAGGTTTGATACCCAAAAGTTTCAATGATGAATTTAGAATTTATTTTCCAGGTCTGGAAGTTTGTTGTAGTTATTTTTGTATGTGTCCATGGGATCCATGACATAAGCATGGAGCTATGGAAGATAGGGTTTTTTAAAATTAAATAACAGAAATTAATTTTAGGGAAGTCAGTAGAGCTGTTTATAACAGGAACAAATTAAAACGTGGAAGCAAAATGTGGAAGCGTACGATTTAACAAAATAAGTTCATTTTAATTAAACGGATCCTTGACTGATTGAAATCTGTCCAAACCGAACAGAAGAGTATAAGCCTTCATTAAAAGGCGAATCACCCTTAATTAGGGGTAAGTACCCGGTCCAGCGGACGACCTGTAATTCTACGGGCCATCAGATACGTACTTTTTCAGACAATTTAACTTCTGGTCCATCCAATTCTTTGGTTTTAAGGTAAAATTAAATATAAAATAGGAGTTTTCAAGGCATCGAGGCGTTCAATATAAACTTAATCTTCTGTATTTACGCTACATTGTAACTATACAGTGATACTAAAGCCCTAAATCAAATTTTAAGTCCAACATGTATTGTATGTACTAAGTATACCACACTTACTCTTTGAACACTTACTGTACTGTAAACATAATTTTATAATTCTTATAACAGAAACTCAAATCTTGGTTTAGAATATAATTTGTAGTTTATGATTATACTCGTAAGGATTCCGTGGAAATTCCGTATTGTAACTGCCGTGTCATCACTCACCTTATTTGAAACGCGGTTCAAATGCTCACACTATCGATCAAGAGAGGCCATAGAAGGTCAAACGTCATTACCCTCAGACCACTACGGTTGTATTGAAAACATCAGTATGATAAAATGAATGGTTTTCCCGTCTCCTTTTCATGGTATGAAGAAAAAAGGCGAAGATTTCTTTACAGCCACGGGACAAATTGTTGATTCATTGAGTCTGAATGGTTTGGAATAAAACGCGTAGACGCGCTGTAATATGAAATGCACAAAAGAAATAAAATAATTTATTAACGGTGTTTGTTGAAGACTCAATTTATTTATTTTCATTAAAATTTCACAAGTGGTAAACAGTTTTAAAATGAATCAAATAACCGAAAGCCACTGTGGAATACCACATCAGAGTTGATGTAATTAAACCATGTTTGAATTACGTGTTATTTTGGCGTACGTTGTACAATGTTATCAAGTTTCAAATTATAGTCGGGTTTATTTGGCGCTAATTTATAATTACTGAATTTCGTTTTATCTTTACTAAGTAGTTATTTTACTTTCTTTACTTAATATTGACACGGGTACAATTTGTGTAAACCAGTGCAGAATAATGTTAGATCGATTAAAATCACTTAGGTACCTATCTAGTCTCTTAAACTTTTAGCAAGAAATTATTATATTTATCTATCTCGTAGTTACATTCCCCCACCGCGTTTCTTACGCCGTGTCGGATTCATAAAATATAATTGTTCGGTAGATGTTATTACAATTTTGTGATGTCTCCTAAGATACTGATGCAAAATACATTATGTAAATGGAAAATTTCCCCAAATAAGGACGAAAGATAGGGATTGATACTTAACGAACGTATGAAAATTGGGAGCACGAAACTGTTTTAATACCTAGTACAGTATTGCTACGTATTCGAAAGGTCTATGGCAAAGAATTGCGTCTATAACCTCAATTTCAATCTCTTAAGTACCTGATTCTTTACCATAGAAACCATAAAATGATTTGTCCATTGATAAATTGAAACAAACCAAGCCTTGAACTCAGAGAACCACTTGCCTGCTTGAAATTCAAGATATGACTTTCATACCTAACTAGACTTCTACTGACATAGAAATAAAATTTTAGAAAAGAAAAGAAAATAGTCAAAGATTGTGCTGGTATAACAGCTTATCTTACAATTGCAATTTGCTCTGTCTGGCTCGTGTGGAGAGTATTTGATACTAAGCTTAGCAGCTTCAGCGCGACGTGACCTAGCATTTACCACATCCAGGCAGAACTGCTCTATATCCCTGATTACAGCGATGTCAGAGCAAGTTAAATTAGTACGAAAACGTGTTTCGGTTTTATTATCCCTGCACTGTAACACTCGTAGCATAATAGTAATAACATGTCGATACTGTTACTTTCGGATTGCTTTGCGTACGAAAGTTATACGTGTCAAACACTTTTCAGAAGCCAAGTACTAAAATTTGTTGCGGTAGAAATATTTTATTATTAACTTAGTCAAATGCAAAGTACATTATGCAAAAGTGAGTCTTTAAAGTGACTGTCGTGTAATATTGTGTAGTTAAGGTTATGGTAACTAAGTATCTGCCACGATTTTCAAATCTAAACTGCCTTACGTTTCCTTTTTTAAAATATAGAAGAAGAAAATAAATTAAATTCCTATAAACCGGAAGGATTTATATTTTCGCTGAATTAAATAATTTACAAAAATTTAACGCATTTTTTAACAATGCGATGTTTGTTGTTTTAACTTATTCTGTGAAATTTAATGTTTCCTAACCTAACATGTTTCACTTCAATTAGAGGAACAAAATAACTTACATAACAAATATAATTATTCCAAAACAGGTATTCGTTAACTGTGGTATTAGTTTCTGTTATGCTGTAATAATACAAACATTAAGTATCCAAGCTGCAGTAACCTCAACAGCAATTATAACTAAAATGGAGCAACAGTTGCAAAACTAGTTTGATTGTCTTCTTAATCTTCAGTTCTCAAAAGCCATACGTGCAGAGAATATTACAGTTGCATTGTATTGTCCCTGCACGTTACAAATTAGAGAATTGTATATAATCCAATTAAAGCCACGATAGATTCTCTTATCTACGGCATATTCTAGAATATTATTGAACCAAGTACTATACATACACAGTTATTATTAATAGTTTATTACCATCTATGGAAGTAGTTTTACCTTTAATGAATACCAAACGAGAATGCAAGCTACGTTATCTTGTCACTGCATTTCTACTTTGAATAAGTATTTTAGTAATACAGGCTAGGATGTAAATAATATTATATAAGTTACTTTTACTGTAACATTAGTTATACACTTTTCAAGTCGTTTTATGTTAATTGTAGCAAGATATTCTCGAGTAATAAAACAGGTGCGTTAGAACGACTTTGTGAGAATGAGATAATGCAATTATTATATTATTATCCTTTGCGAGTTCAGGAAGTAAGGGAGTGATGAGAGATATATTCCAGAAAATGGTTTCCTTTCCTTATGATAATATAAATACGTATGATACTTTGGTGCGTTCAATAAACCAGATATTCGTAACATTAATTATAATAATTAAAAAAAATTAAAACCAACTGCAAACCAAAAAGTAAGAAATAATTTAATTCGTAAAAGACTTCAAGGATTTATTTCGGAGTATGCCCCGATCACACTATAGAAACGACTTTGACCCAGAATTAATTGCACAATAGCCGTTGTTATATTCGTCAGCTCGATAACCGTGTTTGACATAATTATAATGATTATAGAAGCCTAAAGGCCTCTTCAAGTCTATGTTTCAGAAATATAAATTGATTTGAACTGATAACTTGAAATTCGTGTTAATTAAGTAAATAGCGTAAGCCTTGCGTTAACTTAAATTTCATCTTAATTAATAATACCTTACTAAAACAAAATATTATGAAAGTCTGAACTGGCGTACATTTATTAGTAGCTACTCTTAAGTCGGTACTAAGATGCTTTGATATATCTGAGGCAATCACAATGTTTCTGAGTTCTTGACAGGAAATGTAACTTATTATGTGACCTAAGGACTTTAGCTTTGTGGTACGGAACTTGTTTTCAATAAGCCCTTAAGCCTTTGTGAGTAGGGATTCCACATAACTACATTCTCAAATACCAATACCATTATTCTGACATTACAATGAGCAGGACAATATATTTATCATACAGTGATATTATAGGCTTCATCTTGGGAACATTATTAAGCTATCTGTTATAATAATAACTGGAGCAAAATAATAAGCAAAAACCGTTTCTATATATCACGAACATATTCACTTCTTATGAGGCTCTAGGGAGAACGAAATAGATGAGGAATAGATTTCATATAGCGACCGATGTTCGTATGGCGCCAAAATTGCCGGAAGGGTATTGATGATAATTCTTGCATTACGCCCTATTCTTGGTAGAATTCTTTAGAGAGATGTTCATTGTAATAGTCCTGGAGAGTGTGACAAACTCGTTAATAGTAATAAACAATTAAAAACGAAATAATAATTGAAAAAATAGCATACAAGCAGAGAAGATCATTAAAAGACTAGGAATAGTCGTAGCAAAGTACGCGTTTTCTGAAAAGTTATAAAATTCCTTGGGGCGTTTAAGTAAAATGGAAGAGCATCAGAGAAGAAGATTAGCTTAGTTACCACTGGTAAAGGCGTGTTGTTTATTAAAAGTCTGTTCCTCAATAAACAGCAAATAAGACTCCCAAAGCGAGAAACATCACAGGCGCCTTTGTCGTCCTAAAACAGCGATCATTATTACTACGCTATTCGAATCCTCTATATGTGGGATCCGTCAATTAAGCGAGTGACAAACTATTATGACATGGTTTCGTAATTAGTGTATTGTTCTTGAGATGTTTATTAGCTGGATCAATGATATGAAAATCAAGGTAAAGTATACATGAAACCACATTGTTAAAATCTGTTATCCCAACTATTAATCAGACTCAAGAATAGTGAGTTTTAAATATTATTTCATGAATTTAGATTAACTTTAACCAAAACCGTAACATAAAAGATTTGCAGACGAAATATACATGAAAAAGGGCAAGACAAATAGAAAACAATAGGTATTTTTTACGTCCCACTGAACAGACGAATGTATGTAATGAGATTCGGGCTGAAATTGTGCATCGTTTCATCTATTAGAAAACTTGCTAGTAAATCGATACTACACAAATCACAGTAAAATAACCCAGTTACAGGTGACAAGATTAAAGGCAAGCTATGACGAGAAACACGTTCTGAATTCTACATGGACTTGGCTTGCACCATTTTGTTCCATTAGCCTTTATCAAAGGGTTCTGTGCATTCCCCATAATTTACCCTAGTCCTTCCATTGCCACTTGAAATAACAACGAAATATTAGTAGTGTTTAAATCGTTTCATGTTATCAGTCATTTTTTTTTTGATAAATTTTTGTTACTAAAATATAGTTTAATGTTTTTTTTGGGTTTATTTGTGTTTAGGTTGCTATAAATGCAGATTTTATTTAACAAGAAATACGAGTGTGAACGAACGCACATTTAATTATTTTAACATAATCAGACGGTAAAATGGAAAGTGTATTTAAAACACATTTCAATTTTAATAAATAAAACAACATGTTTTATTTTCATGTAAAATTGCATATGCCTTTGTTATTTTAATTGCTTGGTAACCTATTGTTTTTGCACTTTTTATTGCACGCCTGAAAAGCAATTCAATTCGTCCAATATAAAACTTTTGCTCTCCTGATTCACACTTTTGTAGTAACGTTAATCAAATCGAAATTGAAATTTAATACCTAATTCGAAGTTGAAACCAATTTTACTAGTTTAATAAACCTAGCCATTTATTTAAAATTCACTGGAAGATGTTTAAATTAAAACATACATTAAATTACACCTTCGTATATGCGTAGGTACTTTCGTGTTAGAATATTATTATGAAGTACCTACCTACCGTATAGCTTAGTAATCACTAACAGTTGAGATACCGAAACTGACAAAAATTTAACTGACGTAGGTGCCACAGTATTGAAGAAGAGCTGATACAGGTAATTTATTTTCGGCGGAAAATTCGCATTAATGTCGGAGGCAGGCAATTTATCTTTACGTAATTCGCGTAAAACGCTTATTGGCTGTCGTGGCCCACACGAAGATTACATGATTTATTTCTAACCAAACTCTATATAAGCTACATGTATTATTAGTAGATTTCCTAATTTTGCTGTCTCTCCTAAATTCCTTCGGTATACATATTATTCATAATTATTTTTATAATTTATTTCAGAGTCTTGCCTTTTGTACAAATGATAATGATAACGAAATATGGCGTATAGATTTTTTTTATATATAAATATATAGGGTTATCAAAGAATAGGTATAACAACTTTAAGAATGATGGTGAGTAAAAATTAATCTCACATTTTATTACCTAATTGTCACTTTGATAAGACTCTTCTCATAAAGTTTGACAACAACTAGATGGTTACTAATTCAACTTGACGGATAGAATTAAAGACAAATTTTCTACGTATTAAGGGCTAAGCAATTGTGGTCAAGAAAAAAAGCGGTTTATTAAAAGTGTGTTTATTGTAATAAGGATTATTGATTACTAATATTTTTCAGCTTTTCCTAATTTCAGGAGCTTTTAAATGAAATTGCAGTATATTGTTAACATTACCTGACCACAGTATAAAATAATACGTCTAGCCTTCATCTAAAGAACGCATAAGTTTGCGCAAATGTTCCTGTAGTAAGTACCTACTTACTTAGCATAGGTAAATTACTTGCACTTATTAAAACATGAGTTCTGAAAAAAGATTTCTGGAGCCTCTAGAGTTTTATTACTTCCGTCCCCTTGAGAAGAGGCGAAATATGTCACCCAAATTTGCGTACAAAATAGGCAACTTTGATTCACGACTTTTATTTTTTTCTTAATAATTTTTTAGGAGTCGAATGGTTTTCATTGGCGGCCGCCCCTGCAATGTGTCTTAACATCCCGCGTTTTATTAAATTTTATGTCAGATCATTTTTCATTTACTTACTGGGTACCCGTATCTGATGCCAATATGTAATTTATACAAGAAAAGTTTAAGTTTACATAAATAATGTTTTAATATCACTATTAAAATGTGAATTTACTTTAGTGTATTTTGTAGGTACAACATAGTTTTAGTGTACAATGTATCCTGATCGTCATTACAAGTCTATGGTAGTCATTATTGTTACAAGGTCTATGTTATGAGAGTTAATTGGCTGGTTAACCCAATTACAAGACACATTACATCTTATATTATTACTAGCTGTGCCACGCGGTTTTACTTGCGTTAAGAATAGTAACGAAATACTTGATAGCCTATAACCTTCCTCATGAATGTAGCTATCATACACAAAAAGAATTTTTCAAAACCGACTTGTAGTTTCAGAGATTAGCACGTTCAAACAAACAAACACTTCAGCTTTATATATTAGTATAGATTAATTACGATTATAAAATGGAAATAATGTAGTCATCTAAATAAAAATATTTAAGTAATGGTAGTGTTATAGACTACAAAATAGGCTTTATTTGTTTAATTCAATACGAAAGCGCATTTGATAACATAGGTTCGTTTCGCTCTCGATGTTAAAGTGTATCGGGATAGCAATTTTTTTTATTGTTAACTTAATTCGAATCCCTAATATAGAATAGCTCTGTGTAGTACTCGCCTATTCATGTAGGTACATGCAGTTTTTGATGTCCCTGTGGATTTGGACCATTATCGCATGATTTACAACGATGATGAATACACGGCTAATTCAAAACGCGACGACCCGCATTAGAACGATAGTAATACCACTTATACCTACATTTAAGATACAATACCGCAGTGAATATAGAATATTTTATCTGAACTGATTTTTTACGTATTAACTTTTCTACGTCAATATATGTAGAGATGCGTCACTGGGATTGTTCATTTTTCAATTATTTAAGTATGTATATGACAAAAAAGTAACTAGATTATCTCTTATCTTATTTACATGTGTTGCTATTTTCGTTAAAAATGAAAAGTAACTGTAAATTAAATATACATGCAAAACTTATCGTTTCTCAATACAAAACTCTGTCCATAGAAAAATCTTTAACACATTACTAGTAGAAAACGTCGACCTCTCGCTATTGACATATTTGAACATTGAATACTTGAATTACGCATAATCCCTTAGGGCGGAAACTCTCATCATGACTGTGTAACATGTAAATACAATCGTTGAACCTATTCTGTTAATACCGTACAATATTATGTTAAATTAATATACGGCACAGTGTTGTAGACTTTCAATACAAAGGTTACTTTAGTCTTATCTAAGTGGTAATTATTATTAGTTCTAATTCTAAAATTTCTTTTTAAAAGGGTTTGAGTCGAGAACATTAGGAATAAGTTTTGCTAGGTTTAGTGATAGTTTTTGCTATACCGAAATTATATCTATTCTGAACATTAGTAAACATCATAATCTACAGTTACACGAAACTCTTAAAACAACGTAAATAATTGTGCCGCCATTTTTGTTTTCTAAAATTAACAACCAAAATTATTCGTACTTCCGGAACTTAATTACGTTGACCCTCAAAAGCCGCTTATTCTATCGACTTTTATATTATTTCTACGAAAATCAGCTGTTTTTAAATAAATATTGTACAAAATTCTGTATTATTTCACCAAACCTTTTATTTTCAGGTAAAGAAGCTTAACGGATTTTGAATCAGCGTGACAATGTAATTACACGAGGAAAAGTCTTTACATGCTAGCAAAAAAAAAATCAAGCTAAATTAGGACACCAAATCTGTATGAATAAACGAGGTCAGAGAACCTACGCGAAAAATTGTGTACGTAAATTTAAACTTTGCATTTATATGTCTGCTATGGGTTTTGTGTTATTTTAACCATGTTTTTACTTACAAATATAAAATTTTAATGGCACATTGCTTTTCTTGACAATCATTTATAACCAAAAAACCTTTTTGATGGCTGTACCGGAGATGGTGTCGGACTTAAATAATGTATAGTGTACAGAGTGTATAATTGTATCCATTCCTGTTTCTTGCTCCACTTCCAAAGCGTCGGAGATAATAGGTATATCTCCGCACAACTTCACCATTATTTAAAAAACTGTGGAGGAAACCGTCATGCATCCTTAAAATATGTCTTTCAATGACATCATATGTGGCGTAGATGTGATACGTCATTGAAAGATGACGAAATTTTATTTAAAAATCTAAAAACCTCATGTTACATGTGCAAGTTACAACTCATATTCATCAACTAATATAGAGTAGAGTGAGCGAAAAAGGCCAGAGTGAGCGAAAAAGTCACACGCTCATGTATCATCTATTTCTGTAGGCTTTCAACCCTTTTTATGTCCCACCGCTGGGTACAGGTCTAACCGCCCAAGGGGCCTCCGACCAGGTTTAACGGCTTAACGTATCCGAAGCATGAAACTCGAAAGCGCGCATGAAATTTGCCACTAGCGGTCACCCATCCGAGTACCGGCGGCGCCCGACGTTGCGTACAATGTGATCGCTACCAGCGGGGCTATGAGCGCTTCATTTGTATAGGCCCTAGACACAAAAAAATAGTACAAAACACAAAACAGTCACAACAAATCAAAACCACCCAACGTCAGTACAAGAAGTTGTTCGATCCGTGTTCTAACTTCGAACTAATGAACAATCTCCACTCTCGTTGAGCAAACTACTCTAACAATTGTCCGCGCTAAAGGAAACCGACGACAAGAAACGTTTCAGTTAACTACAACTGACAGTAACTGGCGTTTAGTACCTACATATTGGATTGGATTTTATCCGAGGAAAAGTATTGCCAGTGAAGTTACTAACCTTCATTTTTGTTACAAATGTCTGTCTACTGCCGGAATAACCGGGGCGAATACTCCAACTGGGGCCACTATAACTAATTTTTAAGAATTATTTGCACAAATTTTTAGTAAAGTAACACTATAAATATCACTAGTTTGTCATTTTATGTATAAAATTTCCGAGTCCCGAATTCTAACATACACAATCTCACTGTCGAGAAACATTAACGTGATAATTCATAACACTACAAAACAGTAAACAATACAAAAAAGCAATTCATTATATTTGAAAGAATGAAGGCTCTTTTTGAATTGTATTTTCATTTCGTTACTCATAATACTGTTACGAAAACGGGGACGAAAGTGCCCGCAGCTTGAGTCGTTCTATACTCGTAATTGTTTTGCACCATTTAAAGTTTTAATGTTTCTCGCGTTACTTTAATGGAGTTCGTAACGAAATAGAACATCAGATTTTGCTTTTCGTCTATGTAAAGTTCCTCAAAATAACGTTGCAACTACTCGTACTACATTCTGTAACACTAAAAGGGTTAGAATTTTAAATAGCTTAGCTAATTAAGCAGGAAGATACGAATAAATAAAAAGGTTTAATGTACGTACATAAAATAGTATTTAGAGCATCTGGTCTAAAACTTGTGTACATTTTAACCGATGAAGCAAAATACTCACGACAGCTACCTACTGGAAAAAAATTAAAAACCACCATGTCGAGATATGATAGTTTGATAAAATAAATGTTACATTTTGTAAAGTTATGTAATTTCGTATAATGTACTCGTACTTATTTTTAGAGCTACTATAACACCTCACGCTCATACTCGTAGCTCCTCACTATACTCCCTGTGTCGTGTACACAAACAACCAAATTTTTGTATTCCTTTAGGAATCGAACCCAAATTGGTGACTCCAAAAGGTTGAACGTACGTATTAACTACTACATCTCAGGGGTCGTCATCATACACTATCAAACTTATTCACATACAAATTTGATCGTTTTCCGCTGTTTTTTACTTGAAAATCAGCGTTTTAAACCGTCTTCAAGTCATCAGACTGGTCAGAGCTTGACCTTCGATCTTTTTACGTGTTTTTTAATTGTATCCTCTTTGTCAAATTCCGACTTTACATGGCCTTTCCATTGCAACTATAGTATGTTGAAGTAATTTTCTGCCAATTTTAATTTTATAGCAAACATGCTGAAAAAAATTAAATCCTCGACTAAGTTTCAAACAATAACTACATTATGAGTTAAGTTCAAAGCGAGCACGTTCACCTACACGTGTCACAGTGCGGTATCATTTCATTTTTGACGAGTCACTCTGTTCGTGACATTAACGTAATAGGATCCAGTCTGTTTTGTACGTCGAGTGAAAAATGTCCCCACAGCGTACGAATAGCAAGAATCGTTGCAATAGAACAAGGTGGTATTATTAAAGTAAAGATTAGATAAGTTGATCCTCCTTGTTGAAACTTTATAAACGGCGATTCGACATACTCGTAATTAGACGAGAAATGAGAAATAGATTTTAAGGACGCGTCACTTAGAAATATACGCGTAGGTATATCGTATAAATTTCACTTCAATAGAATTACATAAAATGCATAATAGCAAAAAGCACATAAAAGTAAGAGTGGGTTTATGGGTGGTTTTACTCATAAAAAAATACCCAAAACTACTATGAAGTACGAGATTGCTTAATTTGTGATATTTTTTGAGATCTACAGCTGCAGCCTTTCAGTCAATCTATTCAATATATCTATTCAATAATACTACACGACTTATATATTTTCCAACGAGATAAAATCAATTAAACCTTGGAAAATTCGGTTTGCGGCCGAACAGTGTTCTAGTTTAAGTTATTTTCAATATCATCCACAAAACAGAGTTCAGAACGATATCAAATGAAAAATAATCCAGCACTTCACAGCAGGTATTATTCCATTCCACCGCAGAATAAAATAAATTCCGTGAAATCGCCAATATCCGCTTTTACGTGCATATCTAGTTACTGAAGTCGGAAGTGACTCGACCCGAATGCAATAAAAATGTATAAGTATGCGAACTATGAAAGAATAGTTAACAATAAAACTTTTTTATTTTACTGCATTAACAAATAAGATGCTACATCGCTTTTTGATGTCGCGGTTCGGATAAATTTTATATCAAAACATTCTATAAAATATTATTGTATATTTGTATATGTGAATTTCTAGCAAATCCATTAATGTTACAAACGTAGTATCGATATTAGTTTGTTAAGAAAAAAAGCGCGGTTAAATTTTACAGAGTGGCCACTAGGTATCAGAAGTAATAAATCCGCATGTTTGTTTATTAAAAAATCCCAAAAATATGTAGTGTTCTACAATATGGAACAGGTGTTTTTTCTTTATAAAGAAAACCCTGAGCCCGAAGCGATTGCGCACAAGCGGCCTTGGGAAAATATTCCTATTCAGGCTATTTTTTCGCGATACTTTTGTTCGTGTGTTTAGATTCTAGTGTTATCTCATGCTTTTTATATACGGCACTGAACTTTCTCTGAGGTTTGAATCAAAGAAAATATAAGGGATATTTTTAGCAAATACATAGCAAACACATACTTGATATTTTGTATATGTATAACACACATTGCATATGTATTATATATTCGTATATCTATACACGAGTACATATTTTACATAAATATAATGTATATGTATGTAAAATGTAAGAAAACATTAAACAGACCTTTAAGTATAAAAATTATAGATGACCAGTTTATAGTACTTACTCGTATATCAAAGAAACTTTTATTTTGTCCCAATAACTACGTTGGATTCGTTCTGAATATATCCATCAAAATCTCAACAAAGTTTTACACATTAAAAAAACTCTCACTTCACAATAAAATTCATTTAAAATTTTAACAAAATCCTCTTTATAGCGGGAATATTACTTCATTTAAATATTCTCACCAACTTATTAGTGAACAAGTTGTCGACCACACGTGAATGTTCCCAACTATTTCAGGATATCCTTGAAACACATATCAATTTGTGTTAGAACTCCTAACAACTAATCGCAATTCAGTTACCTTAACTTCCTGTGCTAGTTGCCAAACTAATGTGACAGATGTCCACGAAAGAGGAAATAGCTGACACAGAAATATGGATACTGAAGCACTCTGAGTTTGTTTGTAGTAGCCGAGTGCAATTTGTTTAATTCTGGGCATTGACGATTATTTTTTAGCATTAGTTGAACTAACTTCCATCCAAAATTTGTTCGTGAGTGTCGAAACATCACTCCAGAGTTTTAACTGTTGACGCACCATGAAATTTACCGTTACTACCATAATCGAAACCGGCGTCGCGCCAAACTGCCCGTCAGTGTGTGATCGTCATTCCAACGGCTGTTGGCTCGCATTCAGATTGAAAAGTGAAGACCAGAGTGACGTCAATGAGTGAGGAAATCTCCTTGGCCTAAACCATTTGGAGTGATACCACAGTTTTACGTCTAGACTGACGCGAAAACTGATCGTCAATGCCCTACTTAATCTTTAATCTTAACACTGTAGCATAAATGTGAGTCTGGAAGACCGATAAAAAACAATGACATGCAATACTTCAAATATAATTGACTCTACAGATATAATCGTAGTTTTACTGAGTACCAGCACTTAACTTTCATTGTGTAAACTATTTATGTTATTCTTTCACACTTTTACTGGCATTTCGAGCAGAGTTCGAGAGAACTAAGTGAGAAAGAGAGTGTACAGTGGTACAATGGCGGTCTTAGGCAGGTACATCCAAAATACCTTACTAACAACAACGTAAAGCAAGCTTTTCCTTAATAAAAATAATGAAGAAAAACGTGTTTTCATTTAGTTCCAATCAATAATTATTTCAGCAGCAAAAGAGAAACTTGGAGCTAAAATATTGCAAAAATTGTTTTGTACCATTTACGTTCTAACAATGCTTGGCATCAATTTAGTGGTCTTAGCGAACATTTAGTGAGAACAATTTTAAGAGTACATCTTAAGAAAGAACTATAAAACTGTATACCTTCCCTTCTTCAAACATTAAATACTTGAGAGCGTGTTAAAGTTTTTGAGTATTACGTAGTTACGTTCGTTTTTAATTAAGTAACCATATTATACCGGTAAAATTCAGCGTTCGTTTCAATTTATAAAAAGTAAATTTCGAACCGATAAAAAGGAAATCAATGTACGTTCCATGGATTCTGCAAAGCAGTAAATAAAACTATATGAAATCCTTACCTACTTCAGCTGCGCGGCTGCTATTCGTTACTTAAAAAAGGGAAATGTTAAAAAGATAGCATAAAGTCAGTATCGTTCAGTACCGTGTAGGTAAAATGAATAGTATTGGATTGCCGCGTAAACCCGACTTATAGGAAAGTTGGATTTACATGATATCAGTAACGGGGTAAAAAAATACGAGTATCATAGATTAGTTTCAAGTTATTGACTTGCTACTGGACTTCTAAAAACAATAGACTCATTCATAATTTAATGACATTTAAGAGTAAAAGTTAGCCACACGGTGGAGTATTATAGCAACGTAGAAGTCTTGACTAATTAACTCGCTACTAAGCTCATATATTAACGAATTATCCGACTTAGGCTGAAGGTGGTTTATGTTTTTCTAGTGTAGGTATATTTGGCACGTCATAAAGTCATAAAGGCTTCTTGGATCTTGATTTGAAAGGTGCCGTTAGATTTATCTTTTTGAGAATGATACTACCAATAAAATTTTTACTATACTAATTAAAATGACCGATTCTTGGTGCCATATAATGTCTTCAAAAACTTTTTCTTAAGACAAGTGCAAATGAATGAATAAATTATTTTCAATTATTTATTAGGTAAGTTTTAAAATTTTGAGCATATCTTCTTTAATTTGTTCTAGTTATTCGTGCTTTATTTAAATAACATAGTCAACAAACTGGCAACTACATAATAATAGGTAGTTTTGTTCCATACACAAACGACAAACGTCTAGGCCAAGTAACTGTGGTCGTGTAAAGGACACCTTGTCAGAACTTAACTCCACAGAACGTATCTCGAGAAGAAGTTCCCTTCGTGATTTCAGATTTCAGTGTATATTTTAACCGCAGCTAAACTTTTCTGCTTTTGATCAATAATTAATTACAATAATTAACTTTTCAAAACATTTTTAGAGCTAATTATTTTAATTGACTTTATGGATATCTTGAAGTAACCAAAGGTTTGATCCAATATGCTAAATAGATAAAATAATATAATACACGCATATGTTTGACGACCGTAAAATTTGTTTGAATATAACATAATTTTATTTTTGTTAAAATATATGGTTTATAATGTTTACATACAGAAACTGCTAATGTAGATAATAAAACTCAGGTCTGTTTTTATACTAAACAACTAATTGGTATGTTCTAAATGTAATTTCTGAATATTAAAATTTCTGTGGATAACCCCATCTGAAAAGTTAATTGCTCGCCGCAATACCTGTCTACACAATAGGGTTGGACCATATAGACTTGGAAAACTTTATCTAAATCAACTGTATTAGAAAATTATATTATAAATTAGTATTAGAAAGAATTTTAATAGTATTTAACCATTTAAACAATTCGTTAATGAGTCGCAAACGAGTATGACCGGAGTAAGGCCACCTGGGGTTAAGTAGTTACTGCAACCCATTGGCCATTTAAATAGGAGAGAAGTCCTATATGAGGTCTCAGACGTGGAGGCGTAACTATCTATGTAACTCCAGTGTCCTCCCTTCTGAGCATAGGCTTCATACCCTACCCTCATCGACAAAGTAATCTTTAAAAAAAATCTCGTTTTTATAGTAATTTAATAATAATAAAAGTTTATCTAATAATATCAAAGAAAGATTTTGTAATATTACTAGTACATCCTTTAAACGTCGAGTTCATAATATTCTTTATCCTACAGACACCATAAGTGTATCGATACTTTAGTACGATAAAAGTTAATCGAACGACTCTCCACATTGGTTGTTTCGTGGGAATGGTTGGGACAGTAGATTGGCACAAACACTGGGACCCAAGAGGTTATATTACACTCTATTCTAAGAGCTTGGAAATTCGGAATAAATAGTTTTACACCGCTTTTTCGCTAACAATAAGAATTCATGAGTTTCACCAAACTATAGATCCGAGATGTGAGTGCCAGCCCTATGGGATTAAGCATGGCAGTAGTATTCAGAGCATGCCAATCTCGATATAGAATGATCTCGACAATTTTCTCTCATCTATTGTGTGCTTTTGAATAAAGAATTGAGACTAGCTTACAAAAAATATTTCATATTAAAAACAGAAATCTGTATAAATTTTATTATGGTCATTAAATTGTATACGATTCTATTTTTGCAATTTTAATGAGGACCGTAATACTATTGTGTGCTTTCTGCTCAAAAATGTATCGCTAATGTCAGCATTTTCCTATTACTTTCATCAATATAATATCTTAATATATATAAATTACGTGTCACAGTGTTTGTCCGCGATGGACTCCTAAACTACTTAACCGATTTAACCA